>BLSH010239013.1:6595-16745 GCA_018402905.1 Glandirana rugosa
ACCTCATCCTGCTGCACAGAACGATCTCCTGGACTAGGGAGAGATACTAGTACTGGTGCTTTGAGAGACAGATTTCACACCTCATCCTGCTGCACAGAACGATCTGACTGGACTAGGTAGAGTCTGTTGCTTTAAGGGAAAGATTATTCTTCTAAAATCATCTCCAAGTTGTACAGGGAAAGGTTACAGCTGTTGCTTTAAGGGAAAGATTAGTGTTCTAAAATCATCAAGTTTTACAGGGAAAGGTTCCAGCTGTTGCTTTAAGGGAAAGATTAGTGTTCTAAAATCATCATCAAAGTGTGTGTGTGAAAACCCCTATATCAGCCACAGGGAAGCCATATTAGTGTTTTAAAATCATCTTCAAATTGTGTGTTTTAGAACACTAATATGGCTTCTCTCCATCTGAGATAGCCTTTTTCGATACAATTTAATGATGATTTGAAAACACTAATATGGCTTCTCTCCGGCTTAGATAGCCTTTTTCCATACAATTTGATGATGATTTTAAAACACTAATATGGCTCCCTGCGCTGATATAGGGGTTTCCCACACAATTTGAAGATGATTTTAGAACACTGATCTTTCCCTAAAGCAACAGCTGGAGGCTTTCCTTGTACAACTTGGAGATGATTTTAGAATCTAAAATCATCTCCTTATCCTATAGGGAGAGGTTCCTATTGTTGCTTAAAGGGACAGATTATTGTTTCTTGCACAAAATTAAAAAGTGCATCTACATTGCTGGTTTTAAAAAAAACCCCAAAAATTCCAAAAATAAAAAAAAACAGTGTTGGCTACCTCCTCCTACTCCACCGCCACGTTCACCGCCTCCTCAACCTCCAACTCCACATCCACCTTCATTTTTGATTTTTTTATGTGATTTTAGCTTAAAAATTATTTTAAGTTATTTCCCTATCCCCATTTCGTTGTAGGGCAATTGCCTTACTCTTACCCCCATTTTCCTTCCTTTTGCAGACCTCTAGGGCTTTCCAGGACTTTGTTACAGCCATTTTTGTGCCTAAAAGTTTGGGTCCCCATTGATTTCAATGGGGTTTGGGGTCCGTGTCAAAGTTCGGGTTCTGTCTGGACCCGAACGCGGACTTTGTCCCGAAGTTCGGCCGAACCAGCAGAACCCGAACTTCCAGAGGTTCGCTCAACTCTAAAGAAGACTAAAAGAAGAAACAGAAGACCAGGAGAAGGACTGTGCCAGGAGAAGATGGAGGAAGAAAGAAGAAAAGAGTTATTTTACAAAATAAAGGACTTGTCAAAAACTTCCTCTTGTTTTTTTTACACTACACTTTTTTGGTGAATAGTTAGGGGTACAATGTACCCCAAACGTATTCACATGGGGGGGAGCGGGATCTGGGGGCCCCCTTATTAAAGGGGGCTCCCAGATCCCCTCCGCCCGCAGACCCCCACAAGCACTGGCCAGGCTTGTGGGGAAGAGGCTCTTGTCCCCATCAACATGAGGACAAGGTGCTTTGGGGGCGACCTCAAAGCATCCTCCCCATGTTGAGGGCATGTGGCCTGGTATGGTTCGGAGGGGGGGGCGCTCGCTCGTCCCCACCCCCTCCTGCCATGCCAGGGCTGCGTGCTCTGATAAGGGTCTGGTTTGAATTTTGGGGGGAACCATTTTAAAAAAAATTGGCGTGGTGTTCCCCTTAAATTCCATACCAGATCTGATTTTTGGGGGGTACCCCACGTCATTTTTTTAAAAAAAAATTGCTGCAGGGTTCCCCTTAAATTCCATACCAGACCTGAAGGGCTTTGGATTTTGGGGGGGAACCCCACATCATTTTTTTTTTAATTTTGGCGTGGGTCCTGCTGTTGTAAATTAGTTTAAAAATTGTGATAAAATCTCCTAGTCAAACAGGTGGCGATAAATTGGGCCTTGGGCGCTGGCGGTGCCAGAACACTGTAACCCCTTGCAGTTACTCTTGTTGGATAGAGGAACTGGGCCTGACGTTGTAAATTAGTTTACAAATTGTGACAAAAGCCCCAGTCAAACGGGTGGCCAAAAATTGGGCCTCGTGTGCTGGTGGTGCCAGAACACTGTAACCCCTTGCAATTACTCTTGTTGGACGGAGGAACTGGGCCTGATGTTGTAAATTAGTTTACAAATTCTGACGAAAGCCCCCAGTCAAACAGGTTGCCAAAAATTGGGCCTTGGGTGCTGGCGGTGCCAGAACACTGTAACCCCTTGCAGTTACTCTTGTTGGACGGAGGAACTGGGCCTGATGTTGTAAACTAGTTTACAAATTGTGACGAAAGCCCCCAAGCAAACAGGTGGCCAAAAATTGGGCCTTGGGTGCTGGCGGTGCCAGAACACTGTAACCCCTTGCAATTACTCTTGTTGGAAGGAGGAACTGGGCTTGATGTTGTAAATTATTTTTAAAATTGTTATGGCATGCCCCTGTAAATCAGGTGCAGAAAAATTGGGCCTTGGGTGTTGGTGGTGCCCTAAATACAAAATATAGTTCTAGATTGTGGACAGGAGGAATAGGAGCAGTGGCAGTCTTCGAGGGATACCAGATCCCTAGCAAATTTAATCAGTTGCATCAGCATCAGGGTCTTGATAGCTGCTAATCCAGTACTGATTCCTATGTGAGCCTATTAACCAAGTCTGTGGACAGGCGCACTCTTTGATTGGTTACGAACCCTCCAGCAGCACTGAATGTCCATTCAGAAAGCACACTGGATGCAGGACAGGCAAGTAGCTCACTTGCATATTGAGCAAGTTCTGGCCAGTGGTCCATTCTCAAGACCCAGTAAGTAAGTGGATGCTCAGTTGGAAAGGTCTCCAAGCCTGCTCTTGCCCCTGTATATTCCTGCACCATATAATTCAGACGCGGTTGCCTGAACCTATCCGGCCTGGGTGCTGAGGACTGAAATTTTTTTTAAAGGCATCGCTCAGCTGGGCCACCTTCTCCACTGCTCTTTCTCTGAACGACCGAAGAATCAGAAATACGTTGTCCAGGGCCAGCAGCAGGACATGGTAAACTCCCAGGGTCTGGAAAGGCATTACACAAACTTTTCTTCAAGGTATCCTAAAGATGTTTCATCCTCTGCACCCTATGCGCCAAGCCAGAGAAGGGTTGCCAGCCATTAATGATCCCTCTCCTTGATACCACGAATCCTAGGGTCTTTTCGCAGGCTTTTCAGAATCAGAGAGCCCATGCAGCGTAAGTTTGAGGAGGCATGAGTGTCCTCTGGGTCACTGAGGATGACATTATCAAGAACTACCTCTTCCCAGCCACATACAACTCCTTGGGTTTCTGGGGTCTGAAAGCTATGATCCCTTGAAGACTGCTGCGTATTATACTCCACATCCATGCTTACACAATCCTCCTCCTCTTCCTCCTCTTGAGTGTTTGGTGGCTCTGCAGGAATGCTCTCTGCATAAAGGGGGCCTTGAGAGGAAAGGAAGTCGGAAGTCGGAAAGTAGAAACGCTGGAAATGACCACAGACTTTTCTGGCCTGTCTCAGGATATCTGGTAAGCCTGGGAACCTGGTCAAGAAACACTGCACTACCAAATTCAAGACTGTGTCAATTGTCCCAGTCGGAGGGCAGAGAGAAGGTTGGTGCCATTGTCGCATACAACCATTCCTGGCTCAAGCTGCTGTGGCATCAACCACCTCTGAACCTGCCCCCGCAGAGCTGAAAGAATCTCTTCCCCAGTGTGGCTCCTGTTCCCAAGACAGACTAACTCAAGCACCGCATGGCATCTTTTAGCCTGACTGCTTGCATAGCCCCTTGAACGCTTAGGGAGCACTGCAGGTTCAGAGGACAATTCTGCAGAAGAGGCCACAGAGGTAGAAGAAGAGGAGGGGGTGGAGGAGGCGGATGTAGAAAAATCACCACCAGCTTTTTGGAGGCGCGGTGACGGAACTATTTCCAAAACTGAACCCTGTCCTGCATCCTTCCCAGCTGCCAGCAGAGTTACCCAGTGCACCATGAAGGAAAGGTAGCGTCCCTGACCGTGCCTGCTGGACCATGAGTCAGCAGTAATATCAACCCTGCTGCTGACCGCACTGTTCAATGAGGCCAAAACATTGCCTTCCACATGACGGTAGAGAGCTGGAATGGCCTTACGTGAAAAGAAATCCCTTTCGGGAACATGCCCTGTGGGACAGCACATTCCACAAATTCATGAAAGGTGGCAGAGTTAACCAGCTGAAAAGGCAGCAGTTGGAGTGCTAGCAATTTGGCCAAGCTAGCATTAAGGCGCTGAGCATGTGGATGGCTGGGACAGTATTTCTTTTTACAGTTCAGCAACTGGGGTAGGGATATTTGCCTGCTGAATTCACCTGGTGGTGTACTGCTAGCAGATTGGCTGCACGTACTAGTTGTGGCACGCATTGCTACACCTTCATTCCTCTCAGTGCAGGTTTTGGAGAGGACTGCAGGTATAGTAGGGGTTGAGATCCCAGATGAGGAGCAAGGAGGAGTCCGCCTTGTTTTCTGGTGTGGGTTCTTCAGGTACTCTTGCCAAAGGACTGCATGGCTGGTCGTCATATGTCTTGTCAAGACAGTAGTGCCCAAGTGGCTGGAGTCCTGGCCACGCTTGACCTGCTTCAGACATAGAGTGCAAATGGCAACAGTGCGATCTGCTGCACATGTGCTGAAAAATGCCCACACCAAAGAAATTTTTGGAAGTCGGCGGGGAGGCAGCAACGCCCTGCACCTGTGGAGCTCTGTGGGCTGAAGCAATTGGGTGGCTGCCCTTAACCTGGCCCCTGGAGGACATCCTGCAAAGCCTCCTCCTCCTCACTTTCCTCCTCTCTTCTCTCAGGCACCCAAGTACAGTCCGTATCCTCATCATCCCCTCCCTCCTCGTCACTGGAGCAAACAGTATGCTGCAGCTGGGGGAACATGACTGCTAGTTTCTTGTCCTTTCGCAACATCCCCTGTCTCTAGGCTCACGCTACTCCCTTCCTCAACCTGAGAACCAACATCGGAGCCTTCAAACTGCTGCGCATCCTCCATGAGCATGTGATCAACACTATGGTCGAACAACTCAGGGGACTCCTCCGTGCATGATGGTGGGGCTACAGGAGGAGTAACTGTGGACAAGGATCCGATGGAATAGGCCGCTTTGCCAGATGCATTGTAAGGCAAACTTGTATGAGCCTGGGTGGCAGAGGATGAGGACGGCTTTGTTATCCACTCCACCAACTCTTCTGCATGTTGTGGCTCAATAGCACCTCCAACAGCAGAAAAAAGGGACAAGCGTGACCCGCCTGCAGTGGATGCACCACGTCCGCCACCTTTCACTGAAGACACAGAGGCTGCTTGCCCTCTTTTAGTGGCCTGGGGACATCTGCCTCTCCTTTGTGGCACTACACTCTACTATATACTGTACACCCCCGAATGCACCGATATATAGTGTACACTCAATATGCTGCGTGTATTTCTGTATACACTAGACTGTATATATTTGAAGACAACATGTCAGGTAGTGTGCTATATACCGTACACCCCAAATGCACTGATATATAGTGTACACTCAATACACTGCATGTATATCTGTATGCACTAGACTGTATATATTTGAAGACAACATGTCAAGTAGTGTGCTATATACCATACACCCCCAAATGCACTGATATATAGTGTACACTCAATACGCTGTGTGTATATCTGTATACACTAGACTATATATATTTTAATACACCACATCAAGTGTACTATATACCTTATGTACAGATATTTAGTGCACACTCAATACGCTGTGTGTGTGTGTATATATATATATATATATATATATATATATATATACCAGGCTGTATAAATTTTAATACACCACGTCAAGCGTACTATATACCTTATGTACAGATATATAGTGCACACTCAATACACTGTGTATATATATATATATATATATATACCACGCTGTATATATTTTAACTGGTTCCCGACCGCTCTCTGCCTATTTACGGCGACAGCATGGACGCATACCTCGAATCGCCGTAAATAGGCAGCGATTTACAGACAGGCAGCTAGGGGGCACGAGCGCACCACCGGCGGTGCACGCTCGTGCCCGCTGCACTCTGGAGGAGTGTGCCTGTGGCTCGGGCAGACCCAATGTCCGCCAGCGAGACGCGATGAGCTGCCAGAGGGAAAGAACGGGGAACTGGCGATGTAAACATGGCAGTTCCCCATTCTGACAGGCAGCATCTAAGAGATCTACTGATCCCTGTCACTGGGATCAGTAAGATCTCTTTCTCCTCTGGTAGCCCAGCCCCCTCACAGTTAGAACACACCTAGGGAACACAGTTAACCCCTAGATCGCCCCCTGCAGGTTAACCCCTTCACTGCCAATGACATTTACACCCTGTTCCAAATTATTATGCAAATTCTCTTTCAGTGTCAAGGGCTCTTTTGATCACTGAAAACAATCTCGGACACCTGTGACAATTAGAATGCCAGATGAGCCCAATTAAAGGAAAAACTACTAAAGGAGGTTCCACATTATCAAACAGAGCACCATTTTCAAGCAATATGGGGAAGAAAAAGGATCTCTCTGCTGCCGAAAAGAGTGAAATAGTTCAATGTCTTGGAGGAGGTATGAAAACATTAGATATTTCACGAAAACGTAAGCGTGATCATAGCACTATTAAGAGATTGGTGGCTGATTCAGAGCACAGATGGGTTTGCGCAGATAAAGGCACATTGAGGAAGATTTCTGCAGGATCCATGCATCGGATCAAGAGAGCAGCTGCTAAAACACCATTACATAGCCGCAAACAGATATTTGAAGCTGCTGGTGCCATTGGAGTCCCACGGACATCAAGGTTTAGATTCCTCCAGAGTCTTGCAACTGTGCATAAACCTTCCATTCGGCCACTACTAACCAATGCTCACAAGCAAAAATAGCTGCATTGGGCAGAAAAATACATGAAGACTAATTTTCAAACAGTCCTGTTCACTGATGAGTGCTGTGCAACCCTGGATGGTCCAGATCCAACAAGGCTGCAACATCAGCAGGGTGGTGGTGGAGTCATGTTTTGGGCCGGAATCACGGGAAGAGAGCTGGTCGGCCCCTTTAGGGTCCCCGAAGGTGTAAAGATGACCTCTGCAAAGTATGTGGAGTTCCTGACTGATCACTTCCTTCCCTGGTACAGAAGGAATAACTATGCTTTCCGTAATAAAATCAATTTCATGCATGACAATGCACCATCTCATGCTGCAAAGAATACCTCTGCATCATTGGCTGCTATGGGGATAAAAGGAGAGAAAGTCATGGTGTGGCCTCCATCCTCCCCTGACCTCAATCCTATTGACAACCTTTGGAGCATCCTCAAGCAAAAGATCTATGAGGGTGGGAGGAAGTTTACATCCAAACAGCAGCTCTGGGAGGCTATTCTGACATCTTGCAAACAAATTAAAGCAAATTAAAGCAGAAACTGTCCAAAAACTCACAAGTTCAATGGATGCAAGACTTGTGAAGCTGCTATCAAATAAGGGGTCCTATGTTAAAATGTAACGTGACCTGTTAAAATGTTTAAAAAGTTAAAATGTTTAAAAAGTTTGATTGAAATAGCTTTTGATTTCAGTAAATATGCTGCAAACACATCAAATGACAATTTTCAGTTCTTTACAACCTATAAAGTGTTTTGAAACTTACTGTGCATAATAATTTGAAACAGCGCATTGCAAGTTTTTTATTTTTTTAAAAAATGCTGTTATCATTAGGAGGTTTGTTAGAATAAAATTTGAATTGTACTCTTAATAGTGGATAACATGAGAATTATTGTTTACATCAATTATTTAGGTAAATGAGAAAAATATCATTGGCATAATAATTTGGAACAGGGTGTATACAGTAATCAGTGGATATTTAAATTTCTGATCGCTGTATAAATGTCATTGGTCGCAAAAAAAGTGTCAAAAATGTCCGACATGCCCGCTCAATATCACAGTTCCGATAAAAATCGCAGATCGCCACCATTACTAAAAAAAAACGTAAAAATGCCAGAAATTAATTCTCATGGTTTGTAACGCAGATTGTGATTTTCTTTACCAAAAATATGAGCAAGAATATAAATCGTCCAAAACCGATGAATACATTTGTTTTTTTTATTTGTTTTTTGGATTTCTATTATAGCAAAAAAGTAAGAAATATTGTTTTTTTTGCAAAATTGTTGTTCTTTTTTTGTTTATAGCGGTGATCATAAATGACGCAGAGGTGATTAAATACCACCAAAAGAAAGCTCTATTTGTGGGAAAAAAGGACGTCAATTTTGTTTGGGTACAACGTTGCATGACCGCGCAATTGTCAGTTAAAGCGACGCAGTGCAAATCGCAAAAAGTGCTCTGGTCCTACAGTGGGAAATCTTTTCGGGGGTGAAGTGGTTAATACACCACGTCAAATGTACTATATACCTTATGTACATATATATAGTGAACTCTCAATACGCTGTATGTATGTATATATATTTTTGTGAATATTTTATTCTATCTTTTCATGTGACAACACTGAAGAAATGACACTTTGTTACAATGTAAAGTAGTGAGCATACAGCTTGTATAACAGTGTAAATTTGCTGCCCCCTCAAAATATTTCAGCACACATCCATTAATGTCTAAACTGTGGGCAACAAAAGTGAGTACACCCCTAAGTAAAAATGTCAAAATTAGGCCCAAAGTGTCAATATTTTGTGTGACCACCATGATTTTCCAGCACTGCCTTAACCCTCTTGGGCATGGACTTCACCAGAGCTTCACAGGTTGCCATTGGAGTCCTCTTCCACTCCTCCATGACGATATTACGGAGCTGGTGGATGTTAGAGACCTTGTGCTCCTCCACCTTCCATTTGAGGATGCCCCACAGATGCTCAATAGGGTTTAGGTCTGGAGACATGCTTGGCCAGTCTGTCACCTTTACCCTAAACTTCTTTAAAAAGGCAGTGGTCGTCTTGGAGGTGGGTTTGGGGTCATTACCATGTTGGAATATGGCCCTGCGGCCCAGTCTCCGAAGGGAGGAGATCATGGTTTGCTTCAGTATGTCACAGTACACGTTGCCATTCATGGTTGCCTCAATGAAATGTAGCTCTCCAATGCCGGCAGCACTCATGCAGCCCCAGACCACGACGCTCCCACCACTATACTTGACTGTAGGCAAGACACACTTGTCTTTGTACTCCTCACCTGGTTGCCGCCACACACTCTTGACACCATTTGAACCAAATACGTTTATCTTTGTCTCATCAGACCACAGGACATGGTTCCAGTAATCCATGTCCTTGGTCTGCTTGTCTTTGGCAAACTGTTTACAGACTTTCTTGTGCATCATCTTTAGAAGAGGATTCCTTCTGTGAGGACAGCCATGCAGACCAATTTGATGCAGTGTGAGGCGTATGGTCTGAGCACTGACAAGCTGACCCCCACCCCTTCAACCTCTGCAGCAATGCTGGCAGCACTCACATGTCTATTTCCCAAAGACAACCTCTGGATATGATGCTGAGCATGTGCACTCAACTTCTTTGGTCGATCTGTTCTGAGTGGAACCTGTCCTGTTAAACTGCTGTATGGTCCTGGCCACCATGCTGCAGCTCAGTTTCAGGGTCTTGGAAATCTTCTTATAGCCTAGGCCAGGGATATGCAATTAGCGGACCTCCAGATATTTCAGAACTACAAATCCCATGAGGAATAACAAGACTCTGACTGCCACAAGCATGACACCCAGAGGCAGAGGCATGATTGGACTTTTTTTTTTGTTTTGCAACAGCTGGAGGTCCGCTAATTGTATATCCCTGGCCTAGGCCAACTTTATGTAGAGCAACAATTCCTTTTTTCAGATCCTCAGAGAGTTCTTTGCCATGTTGAACTTCCAGTGACCAGTATGAGAGAGTGAGAGCGATAATACCAAATTTAACACACCTGCTCCTCATTCACACCTGAGACCTTGTAACACCAATGAGTCACATGACAGGGAGGGAAAATGGCTAATTGGGCCCAATTTGGACACTTTCACTAGGGGTGTACTCACTTTTGTTGGCTGTGTGTTGAGTTATTTTGAGGGGACAGCAAATTTACACTGTTATACAAGCTGTACACAATCTGTATATATTTTAATACACCACATCAAGTGTACTATAAACCTTATGTACAGATATATAGTGCACACTGAATACACTGTGTGTGTATATA
>BLSH010239013.1:29408-53135 GCA_018402905.1 Glandirana rugosa
AAAAAAAGAACCACTGTCTTAGTATCAAAAAACGTACTCGGGTAGTGCGGACAGTCACCGTGTCTTCTAATCGTTTCCATGCTCCCCCGCCGCACCCTGTACAGAAGTTTTCTCACTCCTTACGAGTTCCTGACGTTACATACCACAAAACGTACTAAAATCCTCGTCTTCGGGACTTGCGTTTGTGTATTCTGGGCGGTGACCAGTAGGGGTACTGGTCCAATTGTACGTAAGGGCGACTCCCGCCGAAAGTACGAGGAGTTCGTTTTGCACCGTTACCGAGTGTACGCCAAATTCGTCGATTAATGGCCAATATGCATACAGGGCTTGGCAAGGCATTTACAATTGCGCTGCTTAAACCGCATGTGAGCCATTGCCACGTTTTGCTTGAGGAGCATGAAAGCCGCCCTCAGCGGGAATGCATGTTAACCTGGTCATGGGGATGACCAGTGGCGGGTCTTATGTGTTTGCGTTCAGGGCTTCTGCTCCTAAAATCATGCAAAACACCATACATTGCAGTCCTTGAGCATTCCTCACTCTTTTGAAGACATGTCCCACGCCGCCCCCTCGTACCTTTGCTAATCTTCTGTGCCACTGACAGGCGTGATGGGCTCATGCAAAAAACTATGATTCTGTCACCAAGAAAAAAAAACAGGTACACCGTCCCTTTTTAAGGCCCATCTGCTTTCATCCACTTACTTAACAATCAGCAGCAGGTGAGCCCAGGCAGCCTTCCAGAAGCAGACAGGAGACAAAAAATAGTCAGAGCATCTAACCCCCAGGAACACAGCATAGCAGGGGAGCAAACAGCAACACGTCTTCACCACACAGAGAAAACTGACAGGACTGCAGAGAGATGGAGAGAAATCAGATCCTCTGCTGGCTCTAAGACTGTTGCTGCTGCTTGGTGACTGCCAGGCGCTACCCCACGCCCCCGTCCCCCTGCCTTCTGTGACATCATCCCCCGCCGCTCTCAGACTGACAACAAAGCCAGGAGAGCTGCATGCTCCCTATACAAGACAGGAAAAATCCCAATGGTGACATTGCAGAGCTTCCTCACACCACACCTGTAGAAGTGCTGTACAAGCAACATTGCCTGCTCCCGGCACAAGGGACACCCAGTTTCAGGAAGGTTTACATCCAACATTCTGAGCCTTCCAACTCCATTAGAGCATGAACATGGAGGGGCAGGTTCGGTAGGGGGGATATCCAGCAACAAAACTATTTACCTACAGCTAAGTACAGGTGGCCTGGAGCAGACCAAGAAAAAGGAACACTTTAGTGGGGGAGGGGATGTCTTTTATTCAGCTAGTTATAGGTGGTCATGTGAGCGCCTGCAAGGGGCGTTATCCCATTGTGTGCTGACGTGAGGTATGGCCAGGAAATATAAATATATACCAGGCTGTATATATTTTAATGCACCACGTCAAGTGTACTATATACCTTATGTACAGATATATAGTGCACACTCAATACACTGTATATATATATATATATATATATATATATATATATATACCAGGCTGTACATATTTTAATACACCACTTCAAGTGTACTATATACATATATATATATATACCAGGCTGTATATATTTTAATACATCACGTCAAGTGTACTATATACCTTATGCACAGATATATAGTGCACACTCAATACACTGTATATATATATATATATATATACATATATATATACCAGGCTGTATATATTTTAATACACCACTTCAAGTGTACTATATACCTTATGCACAGATATATAGTGCACACTCAATACACTGTGTGTATATATATATATATATACCAGGCTGTATATATTTTAATACACCACGTCAAGTGTACTATATACCTTATGTACAGATGTACAGATATGTAGTGCACACTCAATATGCTGTGTGTATATATATATATATATATATATATATATATACCAGGCTGTATGTATTTTAATACACCATGTCAAGTGTACTATATACCTTATGTACAGATATATAGAGCACACTCAATACGCTGTGTGTGTGTGTGTGTGTGTGTATATATATATATATATATATATATACCAGGCTGTATATATTAATACACCACGTCAAGTGTACTATATACCTTATGTACAGATATATAGTGAACACTCAATATACGGTGTGTGTATATATATATATATATATATATATATATATATACCAGGCTGTATATATTTTAATATCTGGTTAGCTATCTACTTTTTGGACTTTTCTTTCTTTTTTTAACAAATTTTAAAGCTAGCTATCTAAACTGCCTGTATTCAAGAACCTACGCTCTCTCTCTAACAACGCCGACACACTACATATAGCCACTGTACAAGCGGCTTTATATAGTGTGGGTTGTGGATTGAGGATGCTGTGCGGTGATTGGCTAAAGGCACCCTGCCTTTAGCCAATCAAAGCTCTCAAGGCAGGCCGCATGGCCAAAGCATGCATTCCGCCGCCATTTGAAAACATTATGGGGCACGCGAAGTTGCCACAAACGCCCCATAGTGTTAGGGTTTCCCCAAACAAACGAACAGCCGATGTTCGGGTCGAACGTGAGAATGTCCAGCTCATCCCTAGTAAGGACCACCAATGTAAGTCTGTAAGACAATTTCGCAATTGACTCACTATTAACTAATTTTATAAGGGGTTTCCTTATATCTAAAAATAATTGCAAGGGTTGCTCTGGGGTAAAAAGGTTGAGAAAGGCTGAGATAGACAAAACGTGGTTGATTTACTAAAGATATGTACATATGATCATGCATTGATCCCATGTGAACAAGCAATTTACAATGCAATGTAAATACACCAATCAGCCATAACTTTATGACTCCCCACCTAATATTGAATGGGTCCTCCTTTTGCCACCAAAAAAGCCCTAACCAATTGATGCATGGACTTCACTAGACCTCTGAAGGTATGCTGTGGTATCTGGAGCCAAGCTGTCAGTAGCAGATTCTTTAAGTCCTTTAAGCTGCAAGGTGGGGCCTCCATGGATTGGACATATTTCCAGCACATCCCACAGATGCTCGAATGGATTGAGATCCAGAGAATTTGGAGACCAAGTCAACACTTCAAACGCCTTGTTATGCTCCTCAAACCATTCTTGAACCATTTTTGCAGTGTGGCAGGATCCCAGATAACAAGGATAACGTGCCACAAATTTGTGGTAGTGCTAAATTGTAAGTCTGTTAACTTGCTGCACATTTTCACAAGTTGTACACTTGAAATTCTAGTTGACACTTGTCCAATTTGTAGCAAATTTGCATGACAAGTCTCTAGCAAAAGCAAAGTTGCAGTGGTTAGTCTACAGCAAGAGCTCTTCAAGCCACAGTGACTCCTGTGGTGGGAATACTATTGCACAACATAAGTGAACCAGAACTTGAAGCAGACTTGCAGGATGTATTCAAAGAAAGTTGATGTGGAGTCATGCAATGCCGACTTGCTGCAATTGTGCAACAAACTTGTGAAGCCTGGCAAGTCTAGCAATAGCTTAGCAAATCCTTTTTTAAACTTGCAGCACAATTGCTTGCTATCTGGGTTAACACCCCCCGGTTCAGTTCGCATCAGAACTCTTGAACATCACAAACGTTTGGACCCGAAACCCATTGAAGTCTATAAGAAACGGTCCCCATTTTAAAGGCTTTTGTGCAAGTTTTTGGCCATAAAAGGGGTATGGGGGCCCAGGTACTGCCCTGGGGGACGTGTCAATGCAAAAACTTTTTTTTAAAAGATAATTTTTACAAGAGCAGTAATTTTAATGATGCTTAAAGTTAAACAGTAAAAATGAAAAATGCCTTTGAATATAGTACATAGGGGGGTCCCCTTAGTCTGCCTTTAAAGTGGCGCATCTGTACTGTTTATAGAACGTGCTGCAACAAAACTGACATTTATAAAGAAAAAAAAAATACCATTGCTGGCAAAACATGTTTTTAAAAACGGCGTGGGGGTCCCTTTGGGTCTGGTATGGATTTTAAGGGAAACCCCACACCAAAATTAAAAAAAAAAAAAAGGCATAGTGCCCCCCCAAAATCCATACCAGACCCTTATACGAGCATACAGCCCGGCAAGTCAGGGAATGGGGGGCATCACCTGGTGACACCACCCCCTTGTGACATCACTGACCCAGCATGCACTGGTCGGTGACATCACCAGATGACCCGGCCCCTTACCTATTTAAGAACTGTCAGATGGTGGAGCAAGCATTCAGCGGTTAGCCTTTGTCGTGGGCAGAGTGTTTTTTTTTCTCAGGTCCCCCAGTGCATCGGGTGTCGTGATTGACAATGGATCTACATCAGGGGACATTGTTTTTTTATTTATTTTAATAAAGGAATTGTCAAAAACTGCCTGCTGTCTTTATTTTTGACACTTTTTTGGTGAATGGATAGGGGTACAATGAACCCCATACTCATTCACATAGGGAGGGGGCCGGGATCTGGGGGCCCGCTTGTTAAAGGGGACTTCCAGATTCCGATAAGCCCCCCGCCCGCAGACCCCCACAACCACAGCCCAGGGTTGTGAGGAAGAGGCCCTTGTCCCCATCAACATGGGGACAAGGGGCTTTGGGGCATGTGCCCTGGTATGGTTCGGGGTGGCGCTTGCTCGCCCAGCCCCCTTTCCTGTCCTGCCAGGCTGCATGCTCGGATAAGGGTCTGGTATGGATTTTGGAGGGGTTTTAATTTTGGCATGGGGTTCCCCTTAAAATCCATACCAGACCCACAAATTCGGGTGTTTGTGGAACGGGTGAACAGACAATGTTCAGGCCGAACTTTTCGCCCAACTCTACTAATAAGTACATAGGAGGTATTGTACTGCAGATCTTTGTACGCATTCACAGAAGTGCAACAACTATTCTGCATATGAGATGCCATCTAGACATGTACAGTTCGTTTCGTTCTGAATACTTTTCGAATTTGAATAGTTTTCGAATTTGAAAAGTTTTCGAATTCAAAATATCCCCGAATTTGAATAGTTTTCCAATTTCTAAAGAGAACAAAATAGAATAGAAAACAAAGGACTTGAACAAAAAAACAATAGACTAGAAAAGAATATAACAGAAAACGAAAGAATAGCATACAACAGCTCTGTTCCACTCCACCACAAAAACGATTTGAATTCAAAAATGATTCAAATTTGAAAACAATTAGAATTCGAAAACTATTTGAAACTGATTAGAAAACTTTTCGAATCGATTCGAAAACGAATAAACAAAACGAATTCCGAAAACGAATTAAACGAATGAAACAAATCTAACTAAACGAATTTATGTAAATAACAAATCGAAACAAAACTAAACAAATTTTTTCATTCTGCACATGTCCATCCAGCAAAGCATAGATGTTGCAACCTGCCATATGAACATTTCAAGTTTTAATAAAACAATCACCCATACATTGCGATCAAATTGTGACTGAATTCAGCTGAAATGTTTTCAATTTGACTTAGGCATGTTCGATCGCAGTTAATTCGATTCTATCAGCCATCCATCAATTGAAGCAGCGGATGCATTCATTTTTATAGCGGTTTTAATAAAAATGACAGCAAAAGTTCAGTTGAATGGTTGGATTTCCTCTTTGACGGCCAGCATCATCGAAAAAAGGGATATTCTGAAAAAAAATTATTTTATCACTCTGGTAATCGTTAAAATAAACAAAGAATCACGCAGCCCATGGCAAGCAAAATCCATCATGTTTGTAGAAGTAAATGAAGACAAACATTTGACCGTTTTCAACAAACAACATCCTTATTTAACGTCATACAGGAACGATATATAGACAACATTTGGACACTGCCGATATACCGCAGCTAAGAGCTTTTAACCCTTTGTATGTTGGTTTGCTTAGCTTTATTGAGTTATCCGCGGATGTGACACCATCCACTTTTCATACATCTAACCCACAAATATTGAACACAGAGGCGTAACTAGAACCTTCAGGGCCCTGAAATTATGAAGGGCCCCCCTGACCCCTGGCCAGGGCCCCTCCCTCTTCTTGCTCATCCTGGGGCCCTTTACTCCTATCACAGGTCCCTTTATTATGGTACCGCATCGGGGCCCTTTCATAAGTTCTGCAGCAGACCCGCTTTCTGCTATTTTCGGGCCTTCCCATGATGGCGAAATGCCAGTGCCCGGTCGCAGTTACAACCTTTGCAATCCTGATAGTTCCCTCAGTGGTGTCAGTAGTTTTTCACTTTTATTTTAATTTTATTATTTTTTTACCATTTCATTTTATTTCTTTTACAAGTTTATTTTTATTATTTTTTACAATTTTTTTTAGGAGCTCTGTTGAGAATTTTGATGAGATATCAGTGCTCTAATCAAACCTCAGCCCTCAATCTCCATCTGTGTAACCTCAGTTGCACACAATGAATGGACAGGAATAGTTGAGTACCAAGCCTCCCATTCATTCAGAAACGGAAGTATAGTAAAAAGAGTTTACTATGCTTCAGTTATGAATGAACCAATAGGTACCAATCATCTTCTACGGCAGCTGGCAGGAGAGAGGAGGGGGGAAGACAGCAGCTTTGGGGAAGCACACAGGGACCCTGGGAACAGCAGAAGACAAGAAAACTCGATAGGAGGAGCAGCGGGGGCAGCATATGGAGGAACCAATCTCCTGCATTAGGAGGAAAATTCAGGAGAATGGTTCCTCTAAATGCCGCTCCCACCATCCCTCCTATCCAGGTGTACAAGGGAGGCACACGGGCCCCCTGGAGCGTGGGGCCCGGTTGCAATTTCAACCCCTGCAACCGCTATCGTTACGCCCCTGGCTGAACAGCTGTCAGAGGCAAAATACACAATTGTATCCATCAATACATGTGTCTATATATATATAATCCATCATTTATATTATTAAAGTGGTTGTAAAGGCTCCAGGTTGTTTACCTTCATGCATTCTATGCAAAAACCTTCTGCACCCCTAATACTTACTTGAGCCCAATCTTCCTCCAGCTATGCGCACAAAAGCCTCAGAACTCCAGGGACTCTCCCTCCTCATTGGCTGAGAGTCACTGCCAATCACAGCCAGTGAGCCAATGAGGAGAGAGAGGGAGTGGGGCCGATCCGCGGCTCTGTGTGTGGATGGACACACAGAGCAGCGGCTCGGGAGTGAGCCTGCTTGGGTGCCCCATTGCATGTTTGTTATTTAACCATTTCAGCCCCAGAAGGTTTTACTTCTTAATGACCAGGCCATTTTTTTGTGATACGGCACTGCGCTATTTTAACTGACAATTGTGCCGTCGTGTGACGCTGAACCCAAATAAAGTTGATGTCTTTTTTTCCCCACAAATAGATTTTTCTTTTGGTGGTATTTGATCACGTCTGTGGTTTTTATTTTTTGCACTATAAACAAGAAAAAGTGCGACAATTCTGAAAAAAAAAAAATATTTTTTACTCTCTGCTTTATAACACATCCAATTAAAAAATGTAAAAAAAATCACATTTCTTCATCAGTGTAGGTCAATGTGTATTCTGCCGCATATTTTTGGTACAAAAAATCCCAATAAGCGTATATAAATTGGTTTGCACAAAAGTTATGGGATATTTTTTATGGCATGTTTATTTATTTTATTTTTTTTACTAGTAATGGTGGTGAGCAGTGATTTTTAGAGGAACTGCAACATTGCGGGAGACAAATCGGACACCTAACTGACATTTTTGACACTTTTTTTGGGAACCAGTGACATTATTACAGTAATCAGTGCTAAAAATATGCACTGTTACTGTGCTAATGACACTGATAGGGAAGGGGTTAACAGCAGTCCCTAGGAGGTGCATGCTAACTGTGTGGGGGATGGACTGACTGGGTGAACACAGAGATCCGGGTTCCTGATTAGCGGGAACAGAAGATCTCTTTGTCCTCCCCTGTCAGAACAGTAGATCACCATTCTGCCTCTCTGGGAAACGATTGCGGGTGACTGGTGGACATTGGATCTGCGTGGACCCACTGATTGACACCCTCTCTGTCCAATGGGCGCTCACGCCCCCAGTATCTATTGCACGAAATTACGTACAGGTACAATATTTCGCGCAATAGAGCCACCCTGCCGCAGTATATATGCGGTGGGTGGTTTTTAACCGGTTAACCACTTGCCAACTGCCTCGCATACATTTACTGCGGTAAGTTGGCTCCGATGCGCAGATCGGCGTCTATAAATGGTGAAATGCGTGAGTGTGGGCGCGGCTCGGGCGGACTCGATGTCGGACCCGTGATTCTACAGAGGAAGAGCGGGGAACCGCCAATGTAAACACGGTGGATCCCCGTTCTGACAAGGGACATGACAGTGATCTACTGATCTCTGAACTCGGGATCAGTTATATCTGTCATGCCCCTGCCAGCCCAGCCCCCATACAGTTAGAACACAGTGAGGGAACACATTTAACCCCTTGATTGCCCCCTACAGGTTAACCCCTTCCCTGCCAGTATCATTTATACAGTAATCAGTGGCTATTTTTAGATCTGATCGCTGTATAAATGTCAGTGGTCCCAAAAAAGTGTCAAACATGTCCGATCTGTCCGCCGCAATATCGCAGTCCCAATAAAAATCGCAGATCGCCGCCATTTCCAGTAAAAAAAAAATAATAATAATAACAACGCCATAAATGAATTCTCATGGTTTGTAAATGCGGCAACTTTTGCGCAAACCAATCAATATATGCCTATTGCGATTTTTTTTTTACCACAAATACATATTGGCCTAAACTGATGAATAAATTAGCTTTTTTATATATTTTTTTTTTGGATATGTATTATAGCAAAAAGTAAAAAATATTGTTTTTTTTTTAAATTGTTGCTATTTTTTTGTTTATAGCGCAAAAAATAAAAACCGCAGAGGTGATAAAATACCACCAAAAGAAAGCTCTATTTGTGGGGAAAAAAGGATGTCAATTTTCATTTGGGTACAACGTCGCACGAGCGTGCAATTGTCAGTGCCAAATCGCAAAAAATGCTCTGGTCAGGAAGGGGGTAAATCCTTCCGAGGCTGAAGTGCCTTTAATATGACTTTAAATGTATTCTTATTTCTTAATGGCAACCCAAACATGGTGCAACAAAATGCACGAAAATCACAGCAAAATGCACAGCTAAACACGCCTGGCTCAGTGCGAATATTTGTTACATGAGCTTTTTTGGCACGGTTTTGGAGCAGAGGGAGGACCATTCAAAATGAATGGTGCCACTCCAGAACCGCGGCCACAAGGGAGCGTTGCTAGATGTCATTCAGATATAAACGGGGCCTAACGTCTGGCTAAATAGAGCTGTGTGTCAGAGCTGTGTAAAATTCAGGACTGGAAGGAAATCTATACAAATCCATGACAGGTAAAACATCTTTATTCATACATATACACTATGTACCGGAATGTACATAGATATACAGTATGTATTTTATCTGTTTGTTTTCCTATTTGCCTGGAATTCATCTTTATCCTTTATTTCTTATATTTATATTGTTGCAGACTGGAAGTAGGAGTAACAGGGAAGAGTTGAAAACATGCTGTCCATGAAAAGAGGAAAATAATTTGAAATGGTAGATCAGTAAGTGGTGAGATAGCCGCAAAATCTGGGGAATTTTAGAGATATAGATATTGTCACAGAGAGTTCAGCTGTCTAGGAGGACATAGTATATATGCTGGGTGTATTTCTTTAAAAAATGCTATCCATTCTGTGAAACTGCATGCACATTTTTTTCTGTGCAAATTGGTGCAAAATAAAATGTTAATAGGCTATTTTATTTAGCTGCAGGTTGAATGTTATTCATTAACACAAAATATCAGAAAAATACTGCATTATGGCCACTAGATGGCGCTGTGGCTATTTACTTTTATTAAGACCGTTAGCTCCATCTAGTGGCCCTATTTCAGTATTTTCCTGAATCCCTTTGTTTTGTATGAATGAATGACGTTCAACCTGGAGAGAAAATAGCCTAATAACATTTTATTTTGCCTTCATTTACACAGAACAAATGCACCGGCAGTTTTACAGTAAGAAATAGTTTGTGCAGAGAATATGTTAGGGTTGCCAACCTCCCACAGCATTTTATACTGACAAAAAATAGGAAATCTACTACGGAGCACACCATTTTTTTACTGACAACCTGAAAAATTACAGAACTCCTACTAAAAACTAAGACAATCGATATTTAACCACTTGCCTACTGGTCACTTTTACTCCCTTCCTGCCCAGGCCAATTTTCAGCTTTCAGCACTGTCGCATTTTGGATAACAATTGGGCGGTCCTGCATCACTGTACCCAAACAAAATTTATAGCTTTTTTTTTACACAAATACGCTTTCTTTTGGTGTTATTTAATCACCGCTGGGGTTTTTACTTCTTGCTAAACAAAGAAAACAGGTCATTTTGCTCCTTCATTGATATGCGCTGATGAGGCTGCACTGATGGGCACTGATAGGCAGCACTGATGGGCATTATTGGACACTGATAGGTGGCACTGATGAGGCGGCACTGGTGGGAACTGATGAGTTGGCACTGATAGGCGGCATTGATAGGTGGCACTGATGGGCACTGATGAGGCAGCACTGATGGGCATTGATGGGCACTGATAGGCTACACTGATGGGCATTGGTGAGGTGGCACTGGTGGGCACTGATTAGGTGGCACTTGTGGACACTGATGAGGCTGCACTGATAGGTAGTACTGATGGGCACTGATGAGACAGCACTGATGGCCATTGATGGGCACTGAAATGCTACACTGGTGGGCACTTCTGAGGTGGCACTGGTGGGCACTGATATGGCTGCTGACGGGCACTGGTGGGCACTGATGAGGCTGCACTGATAGGCAGCACTGAAAGGTGGCACTAATAGGTGGCACTGATGGGCACTGATAGGCAACACTGATGAGAAGACACTGATGGGCACTGATTGGCAGCACTGGTGGGCACATATTGGCAGCACTGGTGGGCACTGTTGGGACTGCACTGATAATCAGTGCCCTTATCAGTGTACATGTCCCTTTTAGAGAAGCCGGTTATCGACAGCATGAGGAAAGAAGTGCCGATAACTGGCTTATTTTTACATCTGTGATTAGCTGTGATTGGACACAGCTGATCACATGGTAAAGAGACGCTGATTGGCTCTTTACCTCAATCTATGATCAGCTGTGTCCACCGGACACTGATCACAGAGAGCGCCGCCCACTCCCCGCAGAAGCGTGCGGCGGGCACAATCACGGGAGGCCATCCGTGCTGTAGCCGTCATTCAGCCAATGGTTACACAGTATATGTATATATGCAAACACTGACAATACACACAAGTTGTCTGGTTTACACTTACAAAAGTCAACACGGCACGACAAATTATCAGTCCTTGATGTTTCTGGACAGTTGGAAAAGTCACAGATTTTTTACAAACTGTCAGTAAATTTACTGACAGTTGGCAACCCTGTTAGGTAGTACTATATCTAAAGTACATGTATAAGTATAGGCATCTATAGACTAGCTTCATTGTATTAAAGACAGTTGTTATTGAGCGTCAATCTCAGAAAGATTCACTAACAATTTTAATAAATAATGGTTCCATTTTATGTTGTGTGGGTTAGATGCAGGAAAGTGGAGCCCATCACATCCACAGATAACTCCTAATAGATTTCCACGGTAAGACATTTTACAATATGTGAAAATTGAGAATTCCCATTTGTAATTGTGTTTTCTCCTAGCTATATAGAGTATAGCATCCTTCTTCATCCCCATGTATACATATATGCAAAAATAATCTACATGACTAAGGCACCACCAATGTAATCAGTGCCCACCTAAATAATGACCGTTATCCTACCCAGCCTTATAACCCCCCCATTAAACTGCAATAACACCATGACACCATTTTGGAGTAAAATTGCCCGAAACGGCCATTTATTAACCAATAACCAAATATAACAAACATTCCTTTAACCGCTTGCTTACTTATACCCCCTTCCTGCCCAGACCAATTTGCAGCTTTCAGCGCTGTCATACTTTGAATGACAATTGCATGGTCATGCAATGCTGTACCCAAATTACATTTTTATAATTTTTTTTCCACACAAATAGAGCTTTCTTTTGGTGGTATTTAATCACTACTGGGGTTTTTATTTTTTGCTAAAGAAACAAAAAAAGACCAACATTCTGAAAAAAAAACATTGTTCATATTTTGTTATAACATTTTGCAAACAGGTAATTTTTCTCCTTCACTGATGTGAGCTGATAGGTTGCACTGATGGGCACGATGAGACAGCACTGGTGGGCACTGATCAGGAGGCACTGATGAGGCTGCACTGATAGGTGGCACTGATAGACGGCACGGAAAGGTAGCACTGATAGGCGGCACTGATGGGCACTGGTAGGCGACACTGATAGGTGGCACTAATGATGAGCCACTGTTTGGCAGCATTGATGGGCACTAATAGGTGGCACTGATATGTGGCACTGGTGAACACTGATAGGTGGCACTGGTGGGCGCTGATGGCACTGATTTGCAGCACATTGGGGTACTAAGGGGACTGATGTCCCTCTAATCAAAGGCGGTGCGATAACTGTCATCTGTTTATTTCCTTGATCAGCTGTCATTGGCTGACAGCTGATCAAGTAGTAAAGGGCCTGCTGTGATTGGCCCTTGACCCGATCTATGATCAGCCGAGTCTCACAGACGTGCGAGAACGGGAGGACGTACCCGGCAATTTAAGCCCACGCTGTAGCCATCTTTCAGTGGTTTTTTTTTCAGCAAGTGGTTAAAACAGGAAACAAAATAATAATAATCAAAATAAACATAACAATAAACATAAGGTTGCCGATCTTTGAAGGCACCAAGTATCACGTATCCTCTTTTTTTATCTGCGTAACACTTACACGGTCCCCAGCCGCACCACACCGGCTCATGGACAACCTCAACTTCCTGCAGATACTTCAAATTTTAACTTACCAGGTAACCCACGATTTACTGGCATTCCACAGGGGACTCCATACCTTAGATGGCTCCCTAATATTTTAAGCCCAACAGATTTTATAAATGCCTCCAAAGACCCCAACACACCAGGCCAACATTAAAGAAGAGACTGATCCAGGGTGGGTGGGAACTGGGAACGTTCTTCCACTACGTGTCTCTCCTGATGCCGGGAATTTGCCAAACTTCCTACAAGACCCCTTTTCTGCCCTCCTCCCCACTAAAAAACCCACCAATCCCAGCAAGTGACACCAGTTTAACTTCCTGAACTATATACTATACTATACTTACAGTAAAGAGAAATATGAAAAATGTTGGTAGTCTTTTTATTAATGTCAATCCAGACATCCAACCCCAAATGAGAAACAACAGTGGAGGACGGAGGGACAGAGAACCTGCCGCGGGATCCTGAAAGTGGATCACCAGATATATATTTTCATAGAAAAGTGTTTGCATGCTAAATAATGTGTTCTACTTCCGGGTATCTATTACTATTATTATCTCCCAATCTCAGTTAATGTAGAAGGCGCACCAGCTTTGTGCATTAACCGAGACACCACAAAGTGGAGAATGACAAGCTCACCACAAATCTCCATAGGAACAACCAGAACCAATGTGTGCGCTTCCAGATGTACTAGGAAGATGTCACAAAGTCCCACAGATGCTAGCGTGTTTCGAGGGGGCCCCCTCTTAATCAGTGCAAATATGATCTGATGAAGAGGGAGCACCCTCAAAAAGCGTCACTGGACTGAAAATCAAGGACGTCTTTTAATGATAAAAGGTGGAGCCTTTTTAAAAAATATTGATGTATATTGTAATATGCCATGAAATTATTCATACAAATGTGTAAAGTTACTAAAAGGTGTACTTTAAATACCAATGGTTACAGGTCATACAGGACATGCTTACATGCATCTCTGTGCCGTGCAAGGGAAAAGATCAGGATACAACTTTGTGTATTTTGAACTTTTCTCATGCATATGTCAGGGAGGCGGGAATGAAGTGGGTATGACTTGCAACCTGGGAGTCTGCGGTATTTATATAGAGCTTCTTCAGGTCTCTGGCAGAGGGACTGTCCCTCCAAATAAGTGACAGTTATGTGTTATGCCTCTGTGGTCTATTTAAAGCGGAGGTCCTACAGGGAAAAAATAAATAAAAGTCAGCAGCTACACATTCAGTAGCTGCTGACTTTTAATAATTGGACACTTACCTGTCCTGGAGTCCAGCGATGTCGGCACCTGCCGCTGATCTTCAGATCGGGGGTCGGGTGCAGCCGCGTCCATTGCAGGTAAAGGAACCCGGGCACCTTACTGCACTTGCCAGTTGGGGGCCAGTAGCAGAGCGAGGAGGGAGCCAGGCTGCTGACGTCAGCGGCCGGCCAGAGCTCCCGGATGTGTGGAAAAGGACACCTGTCTAAAGACAGTAATCCTCTTCCCCCTCCCCCCGAAAGGTGCCAAATGTGACACCTGAGGGGGGGAGGAACCCGACCAGTGGAAGTTCCACTTTTGGGTGGAACTCCGCTTTAAGGGCAGCCAGACTGACATTAAATGCTCCATTTATAGTGGTATTAAACCCAAAACTAGAAATGTATTATACTGCAGCTCACCAATCATAAGATGTGGTGGCTGTATCAGTTTCCTTTTCTTTGGCTTCTGTTTTCACCTGGTGATCTGGCCAGGAGCACACCTCCTGTATTAATGAGACACAACTCTGGATGAAGGACGACAGGAGGCACAGCAGCATTGTCAGTCTAGGATGAGTGGAGTGTTAAATGTATTAGCAGATTGAAATACACTAACAAATTGAAGCCAAACTCCAGCTCACACTTTATAATCAGTTAGAGCACACACTTTTTTCCCATTTGGGATAAAGGTTTAATGCACATATATAAAAGCTGAGCATTTTAAGTACCCCTGCCAGTGTTAAGTAGTTTGTCTTATCCCTGTAAACTGATACATTCTGCTGGAGAGCTTGTGCTTTTAAAAAATGCTGGGTGGATGATTAGATGAAAATAGAAGAAAGAAAGCCTAAAAAAGAAAGGCAATGCAGCCACCACATCTAAGAATTGGTAAGCTGCAATATAATACATGTTTGCTTGTGGGTTTAATACTGCTTTATAGTAATATTAAACCCTCGGTTTTATGAGCACATTCAGCAGAAGTTGTATTCACTTACTGATTATGCAGCTTCTTTATCTATTAATCATTTCGTATGTTCCAGTTTAAGTTGGTGCCATGACCTGTGCCCCAGTTTTTCTGTTTTAGGGGGCTCCATTCTCTTGCAGCATCCTATGAAACCACCCTTGTGTGCAGGGACTGAAGTTGTGTCTCCCTACACTGTGTGCATCAATAGAAACACACAGCCCTGTAGCCTAGGCCTAAAAAGCGCTGAGGGCTTACTACTACTTTTAGTCCTTCAGCAGGTATATTGATGATATACGGGAAATAAAAGGCAGTTTGCATGTCTAAGTACAGTTTATATTTACAGGTGGAGTACAGTTATACCTAATCTTACATTAAAATAATGTGCCCTGTCTATTGGGATCCCGCAGTTTATCCCTGCTTGATACTGATCGGAATCTTCTGTGCCGGAAGCTTTGTCTTTTCTATCTTGTAATGTTTCTGTGGGAAATCCAACAAATAATTCTTATAATTATAAAATCCTACCAGAATTGTAATTTTTGTGTGTTTTTGTATTTATTTCACATGCAGCTCTTTATGAAAAACGTCATTCTAAGAACAGTAACTGAAAGCAGCCAATCAAATTTCAATTTTCTAAGCTGGATCAATTAAAGATAGTGGAGCGTTTGACAGGTGAGAGTGCCACACACAGGTTTGATAAGTCCAGTAAATAGCTTTATTTGTCATGATAGAGAAGAAAAAACTTCAACACGTTTCAGAGGCTGAGACCTCCTTTATCAGGGCTTGTATTTGCTTAGTAGGGTTCAGATTTGTAATGAACAACAGCTGTGGAAGTGGAACAAATAGCACTACAGATCCAGCATCAGTATAATTAATTAATTCTGATTGGTTACTGCTGGTGACTGCACTTTGCCCCTTACTCTTTGCCTTGCTGAATATACTGGATAATGTGTAAAGGACTTTTAGCATAGCCAGTTATTTTAATGAGAGCACTTATTTTTAAGGAGAGCTTTTTTCACCAATACAACAAAGCATTCTCTGATTAGACAAGGTGGAGATCATGACATCACTGCCTCTTCTCTCCACCTCATCCAATCAGAGGTATACTTGTATTCATTGAGAAAAGTGCAAGGCCTTCTCTGAATGGAGGTCATGCCAAGCAGGCAATCCCTTGTAGTTACAATGCAGAAGCATAGCTCTCAACTGTCCCTGATTTCAAGGGACTGTCCCTGATTTGGAACAAAATCCCTCTTTCCTCTTCATTCGTCCCTCATTTTAGTCTAATCAAAATCATTTGGTGGAGGGGGGATTATGGTGTGGGGTTGTTTTTCACGGGTTGGGCTTTGCCCCTTAGTTCCAGTGAAGGGAACTCTTAAGGTGCCAGCATACCAAGACATTTTGGACAATTTCATGCTCCCAACTTTGTGGGGACAGTTTGGGGATGGCCCCTTCCTGTTCCAACATCTGGACAACAGTGCACAAAGCAAGGTCCATATAGACATGGATGAGCGAGTTTGGGGTGGAGGAACTTGACTGGCCTGCACAGAGTGCTGACCAGGGGTGACCTGTGCACCCGCCCCCACTCTCCCAATCCATGCGCCCAGCCCCTTTCAGGATGCCGGGTGCATGAATTATTGTGGCGGGGATAGGCGGGGGGGTGTATTTTGAAGCACCTTATTAGAGCCTGAGGCTCTAATAGGCTTCAAAATAGGGTGGACTCAGGGCACAGAGCACTGTGTCCTGATCCCACCCAATTGTGTGACCATAACAAATATATTTTCTCTATTTTCACGCTACAATGCCTCTCCACCAATCAGGAGGCAGGTCAGTGAGACCTGCTTCCCGATTGGCCATAGCGCCAGGCAATCCTATTGGATGCCTAGCACTTTGGAAGAGGAGGCATGCTGGAGCCAGAGGAGGACACTGGCGCTCCTGCACTGACACAAGAGGAGAGGAGGACACAGCAGGAGACCTCCTGTGGGGGGGGGGTATGGTTCTGCTTGCTGACAGTGCCGCGATCCCCATGGGGGGGATTAAGGATGTGCATCAGTGCCGCGCTGCGGGGAGGGTATGGTTGTGCTTGCTGACAGTGCCGCGATCCCCCGGGGGTGGGGGATTAAGGATGTGCATCGGTGCTGCGCTGCCCGAGGGGGTAGTGCTGGCTGTTTGCCGCTCCCCAGGAAGAGAAGACCACCAGCCACCATTGGTCCTGATCTCAACCCGATAGAACACCTTTGGGATGAATTAGAGCAGAGACTGTGAGCCAGGCCTTCTCATCCAACATCAGTGCCTGACCTCACAAATGTGCTTCTGGAAGAATGGTCAAACATTCCCATAGACACACTCCTAAACCTTGTGGACAGCCTTCCCAGAAGAGTTGAAGCTGTTATAGCTTCAAAGGGTGGGCCAACTCAATATTAAACCCTATGGACTAAGCAGTGGGTGCTGGTGGTTTTTTCTTTTGGGGACTCGGCAAACAGCCGCCCCTCGGTCACGGCAACTCCCCCCCCCCCCCCGGGAGGACAGTTGGGGCATCAAAGTCCAGCACTTTCCCCATCTAGGAAGCGGTCAAGCAGCGTGTCCAGTGAGCGGCGGCTTTCTTTCTCCTCCTGTGGTGTAGATCACGGCAGCTTCCGTAGTGCATCCCCCTCCTCCTCCTCTTAGTCATCCAATAGGATCACCTGACCTTTCAGCCAATCGGGAATCGGGTATCAGACCCGTGCTTCCAGATTGGCAGAGAGGCAATTCAGTGTTAGAAAAGTGAATATTCATTTGCTTTTCTAACGCACCTGGGTGGACTCCAAGCGCAATGTTCTGCGCCACGAGTTCATCTTATTTTGAAGCCTATTAACCTATCAGGTGTTTTATAAAAACACCCCCACTGCTGTAATTCATGCGCCCGGCATCCTAAAAGGGACCGGACGCATCAATAGGGGGTGGCCACGGCAGCCATGGATAGATTCATGTTATCCATTATTCATATAGGGGTGACGTGGACAGAGGGGGTGGCTCCTGCGTGCCCTTAATGGACGATCCGCCCCTGGTACTAAGACTGAGATGCCATTAAAGTTCATGAGCGTCTAAAGGCAGGCGTCCCAATACTTTTAACAATATAGTGTATCTCCTGAACGGTGCAAGTTTTAGGAGGTATTTATTGTACCTACAGGTAAGCGTTATTATAGGATTGCCTATAGGTAAAAATCCTATATGGGAGTTTACGCCCACTTTAACCCCAAAATCGGTGCCGCAACCACATGCATTGCACACATTTGCAGGGTGTTCACGGCTCTTCCCATTTCATTTGAATGGGTAGTGTTGCAAAACATCATAACCGCAGCATATAAACACTGTCTGCTACCTTTACACCTTAAGGGGGGAGCACTAAATGTGGCTCAACTGCGCATTTCTTTTTCACATCCCCTACCGCAAGTCTAAACGAACCGAGTATGCAAAATGCATCATTGCTGGAGTTCATCTTTAAAAATAAATTGGTAAGCTGCAATATTATAAACTCTTGTTTTTGGGTATTACGTAAGGTTAAACGTCGTTGGATGCTTCAAGGAAGGGAAGATCCATGCCAAGGGTGGTGAGACATGTATGCATTACTAAACATCTTTTGCTTGCTTTCCTTTACAAAGTAAGATTTTTGATGGACCCCCATTCGGTTCACTTGACTAGAAAAAATGCAGGCCTAAGCACCGAAAAAGCAGCACGCAGAGCCTTTTCTTACAGCACAAAGGTCTCCGCCGAAAACAATGGACAACGCAACGGAATGCAGCACGAGGCATCCATAGGAACAAGCCCTCACTGTGCCTTTAATGTATACGAATTGCACAAACTCTTTTAAGTTTTTATTTTACTGGCCTTTCATGCTGTTTAAAGACGGCATCGGGAGCTTCGGAAAGCGGCAGCCTTCAGAAACCGTAGTGGAAGGCAGTAAAAAGGAGAACGTCAAGGAGCTTGTAAACAAATAGAGATCAATAAAAATACAAGACCGCGTTCGCATCGGCAAACTCCGGCCAGACCAGCGTGATCCGTATCAGCACTTTTCAGCCTGAATATGGCGTGGTTCCCGTTTCTGATCCCCCGGAGCCCCTGGTGATATTCTTAATTTATTTAAAACTGGGCTAACGGTTCATGAAATGACTTCTCAACTTTTACAGACTAACATTGCAGCTGGATAGGGTGGCAATTGCAGCAAAGTAATTAAAAATATTAAAGTAACATTGGCAACATCTAAGCATTCCTTTATAGCAGGGGTAGGCAACCTGCGGCCCTCCAGCTGTTGCAGAACTACAAGTCCCATCATGCCTCTGGGAGTAATAGTAACTACCAGCCTTGCAATGTCTCATGGGAAATGTAGTTCCACAACAGCTGGAGGGCCACAGGTTGCCTACCCCTGCTTTATAGGGTATGCGTAGTGTATGTTATATTGTTAGTTTCCTTATTTATTATGGACTAAAATTTACTGTTTAAAACAATATTTTTTCTTTAATCAGGTAAATATTGCCTATTTTTTAGACAAGGCTTATAAAAGATAAGCTCACCTTTTCATTAATACCCCCCACAGGGTTGCCAACCGCCAGTAAATTTACTGACAGTTTGTAAAAATCAGTGATTTTTACAACTGTCTATGACTATCAGGGTCTGATAATTTGTCATGCTGAGCTGATTTTTTAAGTGCAAACCAGGGAAATTACTTGATATGGGTATTGTTAGTGTTTCCATGTTGTGTTTAAATATCAATTGTCTTAGTTTTTAATAGGAGTTCTGTTATTTTTCAAGGTGCCAGTTAAAAATGTGCTCCGCCAGTAAATTTTCCATGTTCTGCCAGTAAAAAACGCTGCAGGAGGTTGGCAACACTGACCCCCCATCACCCTTGCCCATCCACCAAACCAAACTTTCCTGACCTTTTAAACATGATGGAACCCTTGAAAAAACGTTTTGGTCTCAAGGAACCCCTGCTAATAATTACTATAGTACTTGATCTTAAGCTCACAGTACATCAGCATTAACAGTAAGTTGATATATGAGAATAAAAGAATATGGAATGTGGCATATTTGACAAATGCTCTATATGACAAAACTGCTTTTAGGTTGGCCATACATTATACAATTTTCTTATTCAATTTCCTTTAGATTTACCTTCAACTGTAGCGCAAGGGCCTGCCTGATTGCATACAAATTGAAAGTGTTTAGGTTTGACCTTGTATTATATGGTTTTGGTATATCCAAAGGAAAATTATACAAGAAAATTGTATAATGTATGACCAGCCTTAGTAGCAACAGTGGAGTTATTTAATTTGGCCAGAAAAGAAATACAGAATTGTGTGTTGTTTGGCTGGTGGTCAGTGGAAAAAAATCCCTCTTACATTAATGATCAATAAAGAAGTGCTTATTACATTGGGGCCAGTGAAGTGTCCCCTTACATTAGTAGTCAATAAAAAAACGCCCCTTACATTGGTGGTCAGTGGGAAGAATGCTCTTTACATTGCTGGATATTATGAAGAATGCTCTATTATATTAGTTGCCAGTGGGAAGAATGCCCCATTACACTGGCGGTCAATGGAGGAATGCCCCTTACGATGGTGATCAATGGAAAAATGCTCACATTGGTTGGTTGTCAGTGGGAAGAATGTTCCTTACCTTGGTGGACAGTGTGAAGAATGCTCCTTATATTAGTAGTCAGCGGGGAGAATGCTCCATACATTGGTGACCAGTGAGAAGAATGTTCCTTACCTTGGTAGTCAATGGGAAGAGTGTCGCTTACATTGCTGGTCAGTAGGAAGAATGGCACATTACACCGCTGATCAGAAGAGGAATGGGCCATACACTGGTCAATGAAAGAATGCTCCATATGTTAGTGGTCAATGGGAAGAAAGTCCTTCTTATATTGGTGGACAGTGGTAAGTATGCTTCTTACACTGGTTGTCAGTGGGAAGAATGCTCCTTACATTTGTGATCAGTAAGAAGAATGGTCCTTACCTTGGTAGTCAATGGGAAGAGTGTTCCTTACATTGGTAGTCAAGGAAGAATGGCCCATTATACTGGTGATCAGTAGATAAATGGCGCTTACATTGGTGGTCAATGAAAGAATTCTCCATATTTTAGTGGTCAATGGAAAGAAAGTCTTCCTTACATTGGAGGACAGTGCTTCTTGCATTGGTTGTCAGTGGGCAAAATGCGCCTTATATTAGTAGTCAATGGGGAAGATGCTTCTCACTTTGGTGGTCAATGGGAAGAATGCCCTCATCACACTGGTCATCAGTGATAAGAATATTCCTTACCTTGGTAGCCAATGGGAAGAGCGTTCCATACATTGATGGTCAGTGGGAAGAATGCTTCTCATATTAGTCCTCAGTGGGAGGAATTTTCCCACAGATGAACAGATCACCTGATTTTGAACTGAAGTGGAATGGAATGAATGTCACTTTTGTGACAACTGTGTCTGTTCTGTCTCCAGCTCGAAATCAGAGCTTAATGGGCCCACGTTAGGTCTATGGGCAGGTAAATGGACGTGTATCCGTTTACATACTTTTACCTCCGATCTATCTTATTTAGGTATAAAAATTGAAAATTGATGCAACACTTTTCTATTTTTTTTCTGACCTGGATGGACTCTGAGAAAATCAGATGTAAATGGAGGCATGTCTGTTTACATCCGCCTGCCCTCAGACCAACATTGAGCTTCTATTCATATCCACCTGAAAACAGACGGCTGAATCAGATAGAAATGACTGTGTTAAAGGGGCCTAGAGTTGAAAATTTTTGAAAAAACTTTTGAGTTTACATTAACATGGTAAACCTTACATGATATTTTGGTGATTAGTTTTTTATCAGACATTTTTCAGAAGCTAGGTCCTTTCACATAACATACAGCTGTTGTCTATGATGGGCAGAAGCCCTGCTGGCCTCCTGTCAAGTTTGAGCAGTATTTTCTATATGAAGGGAAGATCAAGGACGCGAGCACATGACTTCAAACTAGAAGAAAGCTTAAAACCAACCTTACAATGTATTTTATTACTGGGTAGTTGATGCTTGGAATAGACTTCCAGCAGAGAAAGAGAGGGAGTTAGCTGTATGTGAATTTAAACATGATTGGAACAAACATACAGTATCTCACAAAAGTGAGTACACCCCTCACATTTTTGTAAATATTTTATTCTATCTTTTCATGTGACAACACTGAAGAAATGACACTTTGCTACAATGTAAAGTAGTGAGTGTACAGCTTGTATAACAGTGTAAATTTGCTGTCCCCTCAAAATAACTCAACACACAGCCATTAATGTCCAACCGCTGGCAACAAAAGTGAGTACACCCTTAAGTGAAAATGTCCAAATTGGGCCCAACTAGTTATTTTTCCCTCCCCGGTGTTATGTGACTCGTTAGTATTACAAGGTCTCAGGTGTGAATGGGGAGCAGGTGTGTTCAATTTGGTGTTATCTCTCTCACTCTTTCATACTGGTCACTGGAAGTTTAACATGGCACCTCATGGCAAAGAACTCTCAGAATTGTTGCTCTACATAAAGATGGCCTAGGCTATAAGAAGATTGCCAAGACCCTGAAACTGAGCTGCAGCATGGTGGCCAAGACCATATAGTGTTTTAACAGGACAGGTGTTTCACTCAGAATAGGCCTCGCCATGGTTGACCAAAGTTGAGTGCATGTGCTCAGCGTCATATCCAGAGGTTGTCTTTGGGAAATAGACGTATGAGTGCTGCCAGCATTAGTGCAGAGGTTGAAGGGGGGGTCAGCCTGTCAGTGCTCAGACCATACGCCGCACACTGCATCAAATTGGTCTGCATGGCTGTCATCCCAGAAGGAAGCCTCTTCTAAAGATGATGCACAAGAGAGCCTGCAAACATTTTGCTGAAGACAAGCAGACTAAGGAAATGGATTACTGGAACCATGTCCTGTGGTCTGATGAGACCAAGATAAACATATTTGGTTTAGATGGTGTCAAGCGTGTGTGGTGGTAACCAGGTGAGGAGTACAAAGACAAGTGTGTCTTGTCTACAGTCAAGCATGGTGGTGGGAGTGTCATGGTCTGGAGCTGCATGAGTGCTGCTGGCACTGGGGAGCTACAGTTCATTGAGGGAACCATGAATGCCAACATGTACTGTGACAAACTGAAGCAGAGCATGATCCCCTCCCTTCAGAGACTGGGCCGCAGGGCAGTATTCCAACATGATAACGACCCCAAACACACCTCCAAGATGACCACTGCCTTGCTAATAAATCTGAGGGTAAAGGTGATGGACTGGCCAAGCATGTCTCCAGACCTCAACCCTATTGAGCATCTGTGGGGCATCCTCAAACAGAAGGTGGAGGAGCGCAAGGTCTCTAACCTCCACCAGCTCTGTGATGTCGTCATGGAGGAGTGGAAGAGGACTCCAGTGACACAATGTGACGCTCTGGTGAACTTCATGCCCAAGAGGGTTTAGGCAGTGCTGGAAAATAATGGTGGCCACACAAAATATTGACACTTTGGGTCCAATTAGGACATTTTCACTTAGGGGTGTACTCACTTTTGTTGCCAGCGGTTTAGACATTAATGGCTGTGTGTTGAGTTATTTTGAGGGGACAGCAAATTGACACCATTATACAAGCTGTACACTCATTACTTTACATTGTATCAAAGTGTCATTTC
>BLSH010239013.1:80098-100421 GCA_018402905.1 Glandirana rugosa
TTACTCGGGTCTCAATCCGAAATGCCTAATGCTGTCCATATCCACTCAGACACGTGTGTATGTATTTGTGTGAGGACGTCGGGTGGGTCGGGGACGGATCGGGGGTGATAGGGTCCTGGAGCACCCCGCACCCGCTGTTCCTTCCCTGTCCCGCCGCCTCGCCCGGTATTCAGTGAGGGGGTCGGGTCCTGGAGCTCCCCTCGCACACGCTGCTCACACTCTTGCTTGAATTTTCGCGCCTAAAGTTTCCGCTCTACAGCGCCACCTGCTCACACACAAGTAAACAAGTAAACAGCTTGTGTTCTGCAGTGCAGGAGTGGGGGCTAGGCAGGGGCTGGGTGGGCTGCAGGAGTGTGTTTATGTATGTGTGCACAGACTCACCTATACCTGTCGTAATCCGTAAAGCCTAACTCTGGGCTCATTTTTTTCCAATGTCCCCTGGCCCCCTAAAAACAGCTCTAGCTCTAATGCTTAGTCAATCAAGCTGCCCCTGCAGTACCTCTTCTTCTCCACTAGATGTCCTAACTCTTCCTGATTGAATAATGCCCAGCGCCACTCAACCCTGTTAGACTTAGGAAAGACTGCAAGTGGCCTCATCCCTGGGCATGGCACCCTGCAAGCATAGAGCATGTGATGACATCAGCTCCACTCTCAACATCATCATCGAAAGCTGGCTGAGCCAGAAAAGTCTATACATGTATGGCCAGGCTTAATCTCCCCAATGGAATACCTCTCAACTTTCTGAGATGGAAAAGGGGGACACCCTTTAACAGAAAGTACTTAGGCAAGTAATCACCCCCGGCTATGCCACCGTCACGTGGCTCGTTAAGAATTTATAAGTCAAAAATGATTGGCTAAACCAGTGTTTCCCAACCTTTTTTCAGTCGAGGCACCCTTTAAAATTATAGACAATCTCAAGGCACCCTTCAAAATTATTGACAGTCTTGAGGCACGCCATTCTAAAATGTAAAAACTATTCTAATAGCTTTACACAATGGAGCAACATCCACACGTATGACACCCAACGTTAGAGGTGATTTATTCTTCCAAAGCAAATACACTTTTGCACACTAGGTACTGACTAGTATTCCAATGTTTCTCTTCTCCCTCAATTTCTATCCATCAGTCAGCTAATTTTACTCCAGTGCTGAGGAAGAGAGGGGCACAGGAGGGTCAAACAAGGATGCTGTGGAGGCAAAAGACATCCTCCTTATTAACTGATAACATCATTGGTTGTTAGGATAAAGTGTCTGCTTTGGGTGCTCCAGGAGGAGGGGGGAGCAAAGTGAGCAGAACCTGCAACCTATGCTGCTGGGGTAGTCCCCAGCTCATTGGAGAAGATGCACTTGGGCCTTTTGCCTTGGGAGCTTAAGAAGCTTGTCTAGCACTCCAAAGCATGCATAGTTTATAGGCGAAGAGGCTGAAGTGGTTTCCCACTTTGAATCAGTACACCTTGAACCCATGACTAAAAGAGCTGGGCAGACTGTGTGGGAATATGGACAATGAGGATTGGTATTGCTTGAACTAGCAGGCAGGGCAGAAGTCTCAAATCTTTTATTATACACTAGAATGTGTTACTGAAGTCATCATCATAATGTATGGGAGGCTGTACACCACCTCTGGCAGTCCTGGCACCCTAGGTTAGGTCTCTGTTAGCTTTCAAGGAATCAAGCCTTGGCTGGTATATTAAGACAGTAGTACTGGTTTATAATAGGGACAGCCTGAGTCTTAGCCCACAGTTCTAAAGGAACAATTACGGTTTTACAAAGAACATATGGTTGGAGTGAATAGCTTGGAGCCTATGACATTGGAAATATGCTCTTATATATTGCACTAGTGTCTAATAGAGTTAGCGGAATACCACGCAGCAATCTAGTGACTCCAGCCCGGCCCCGGAGGGTCCAATTCTGCTTGCTGTTCACTAGGCATTACCGCAGCACCACCTCATCAGACGGATCCGACGACAGCACGTGTCCAGCAGCTGGTTGGCCATCTCCGTTCGTTCCGCAGAAGGACAACTCATCCAGAATTTCTGTTCGGGAGGTTCCTATCAGGCTCTTTAGTTTGTGAGAGGGCCACCGCCTGCCTGTTACAATTCCTGCCTTATTATCTTTCTTGGACACTGTGTACAGACACCTTACCCATAGCATCACTTTCTTACTTTACATAAGACACTGTACATTACTTTAAGAAATACCACCAGCCAGTTTAAGCTGCCCTGCTCACTTTAACATCACTGTGTCATATCTTGGATACAATTCAAAGAGCTCCAACTGCCGGTGAAGATTACTGTAGGCTTTGCACTCTGGGCATCACTGTTTACTACCAGTTAAAGGGTCCCTATCTTTTCTTATTTCATCTGGTCTCTCATTAGGAGGTAAAGGTTTATTAGGCCAGCCTGGGATTCCCCTTTAGTGTGGTATCATATTACAGTAACTAGTGGGTTCTTTTATAATCACCCATTTATTCTCTAACTGTTATTTCACTGTATATATGTGTATATACAGTATTAATATATATTCTGCAACTGTGATTCCGAACTGTAATTAAGCTGTTCTTGGGATTTCTCTCTAGAGTCTTGGCTGTTTTCCAGGACTCAGTTGATACATATCCTTCTTTCTACATATCTTTGTTCCAGTTCAACTGAAGAAAATATTTTATCTAACTTGTGTTGGAGTGCCATTTTCAGGTGCTTGCAAAAATATCTGAACCTAGAGTGTCAGGTGGGCTGGAGGGTTCACAGGGTCAGGGCAGTGCAGATGAACAGGTAACTCTAAGCAGCCCTCAAGGGGGCAGTGCTACATAAAGATACTTGGAAGTTTTGAAACCCATACTCTATATACATTCAAATAAAAGGTAACCAGAGTTAATGGGTACCGCTATATGCTGCAACAATCCAACCTCCAAAAAAAGAAATGCACAAGGAAGTAATCAATCAGCAAGTAGGTTGCAAAAGGGCAGAACGTCTATTGGAAGAACCTCTGTTCTACACATGTTGTCATGTCACCCCGGCTGGTGGCACTGTAGTTCCCAAATGTTCAACTGATACTGGCTGCTGGAAGGGTATTTAGTCCCTCCACTAGTAAGCCCTCTTGCTTCTGTGTTTTGCCAGATTTATGCTTGCTGAGTTATCATGAGTCTAATACCTGCCTGATCTCATTCCTTTCCTGCATTCTGTATCCTGCTGCCTCATATCTGTTTGTTCCTGATCCCAGTCCGGGTTCCCTCTTCCTGACTGTTCTTGACTGCTCCTTGCACCTCCAGTTTACCCTGTTGACCCGTGCTTCCCTTTCGTCTGTATATATTTTATTATTGTTTGTTAGGGTTTGTGTCACTTTGGTTTATGGTTCAATATATCTTCAGGTTTGCTGTGTATTCTGTTTGCCGGTGTTTGGATGGATTCTGTTTCACTGTAAATCTTACTCAAAGCACACAGCATCTGCTTTCCATTTCCTGAGTGCAGCTACACGGATCTGGTCATCGCCGCTGGAAGCATGCATTTGGTATCCCTGACATGTAAGCTCCCTAATCAGAACACAATCTGACAGTTCTGATCCTACCTAGTACCAGGAAAGGTCCATCCAATGGCCCTGGAAAGGATGTGGAAATGCACCCCCCCCCCCCGATGCATGATGTAGAATAGGTTTACCACCACCCATTTTCGCTTGGCTGCCCATGGTTGGCATTGATTTTTGCAACACACATGGGTATCCAGTCACTTTCTATCCAGAAGCTAGAAGGATGTTGCATACTGTGTGTTTTTCTGGTCAGCTGTGGGTGGATGGGAAGGAAAATGGGCATGCTGGAGTATGACATGACAGTAGTAGCTGTCAATGCAGACATAAATCCATGGTCCTCGAGTAAAGCACGCCCCCTACCCTGAGCAGCTGCCCCTCCTGCCCACCCCTTGTCCTGGTCCTGTTCCTACATACTCTGTTGAAAAAAAAAGTTTTGTCTGGAGTTTGGTTCTCAGTTATTGTTGTGTTTTGCACAAGGCAAAGGGGCAAATGACTGTCATTTGCAGCATTCACTGAACCACTTTGGCCATTGTATCTAAGTCTAAGAACAAGAAGCAGACAAGCTCAGGGGATGGGACATCGTAATGGACCATGATATTGATCAGGACCATGATCTTCATAGATGTCAACACCTGTGCTCCACCAACACTGGACACAGGCAGTTTGGCCTTCCTTGCACAGAACCAGAGCTTGCACTGATGCCAATGTATCGCTGCTCTAAAGTCCCCTGTAGGTGTATGTGTTTGTGGCAGTGAGGACCTGTCAAACACCAGTCAGTAACATATTAAAGAAATGATTATTTTCCAAACATGCCCATACAGGGTAGATGATGTGGTTTGCTTCATTTGTTGTTATTGCTATAGCTAGAACTTAACACAATAACACTGAGTACCCTGTCACATATTAGTTCTGTGCATTCCTACCTGCAAATAAGACCTGTCACAGTGATGGAAACCGGGGGACACTTGTCATTTACATGAGTATATGCAGAGCAGACAACAAGCATTTTTGGTGCAATTACAAAGCAGCCAGATAGATGAATGAAGTTACCCGTACATATATATCCAGTGCTAGCATTCATACATAAATGACAAGAATGATTTTAAAAATACATTGCTGTACAGTAATGTAGCTCCCCCAAAGTGTAGGTGTTTTTGTAGAGGTCTTTTTGCTAGGAGAGGCAAAATTTAGTCAGGCCTGATGTAAATTGCAGGCCTGAATGTTTTGATCTGGGCAAGGGAGTGGCTCAGAGTAGGCTGGAGATTGCAGGGAGGATACCCCTTGGATACTCCTCCCCTTGGTTCCAGAAAGTGCTGGAAGGGGGGATGGATGAGGAGGTGTCACTTGCTGTGTATGTTAAGGAGACCTGACCAATCCCCAATCTGGATTGGCAAAGGGCAGGCCTCCTTAAATACAATGATCTGCCAGCAGGGGGGGGGGGGTTTGGGTGGAAGTGATGAAGATGTAGCAGAGATGTTGTGGAGGCCTCACCCGGGAGGGAGCCCCTAGTCTGGGCGGGGGGGTCACCTTGAGGCCTGGAGACTCGGGTGCAGCCAGGAGTGGAGTTGATTCCTGGAGCAACACAAGGGAGCAAGAGAACAGCAGAGGTACTACTGAGGGCACTTTAAAGTATCCATTGGAGTCAGTGAGTGACAGACCCTGGGAGCTGGAAGAGAAAGTAGGGTTGCCACCTCATCCCTTTAAACCCGAATTACACAGGTCCTGAGGCTAATTTAATGCAGATAAGGCACCATGTGAGTTTAATTACCACCTTAATCAGCCACAGAACCTGTGTAATTAATGTGTGTTCGGTTTAAAGGGATGATGTGGCAACCCTAGGAGAAAGGCTGGAGCAGGCTGGGAGAGGAATAGTTGACAGTCTGTGGAGGTCTGAGGAGCCAATCAGGGGAAGGAGTGTCACTGTGAGGAAAGCAGGCCGGTGTGGCCTGGAAGAGGGATAGGCTGGGAGTTGTAGTCAAGCAAAGGCCCAGCTAGCACCAATGCACTAAGCTACACTTGAGGGTCCTTGACCCTGGCCTGTAACGGGTGGTCCGGAGGCCCTGCTGATCGAGTGCAGGCCTCACCATGTGGTGAAGAGAGAGGAGTTAAGTGAGCCTGATAAATTTCCCTTCAGGTCAGGAGTAACAGTCTGCAAGTGAAGTGCCGGAGAGAAGTGAGAGGAGTAACAGTCTGCAAGTGAAGTGCTGGAGAGAAGTGAGAGGAGTAACAGTCTGCAAGTTAAGTGCTGGAGGACGTAGAGATGTATATACGGTCGTGTATATAGTTGGTCCTGTGTAAAGTAATTCTTTGGGGCATCCCACAGTCACCCCTTTTCCCCATCCAAGTTAATCCCCTATATAAAACAAACAAAAACAAGTGCCGGCCTGTTCAGTGACTCCGGATGTGTGAGATATGGTGGGACTGAGGGCAGCCAGAAGGTGAACCACAACTACCAGCCACCCCTGAGGGGGCACATGGCTACAGTAATAATTAGTGTGCTTATTTAATACAGCACTGCAAAGATCACTGGTGTGAAAAGATTAGCGATAGCCCATAGAAACCTGTCAGTTGTGTTTACTGACACCAAATAACATGCGTTACTGCCCTTGTTAAACAGGGCCTTCTTGCCCTTGTTTGAGTCAATAGGCTTATTTATAAAGAACATTTTCATCTATTTATATAATCTAAACTGTAAGTACTTATTTATGGTTCACAAAAAGAAAGCACAGACAGCTTCTAAGTGCAGCTGGTAAGAACTTTAATGCAGGATACAAAACAAAGAACTACTCACAGGTGTAGTAATTGTACAGGCACATAGCTCATAACACTGTGCAGGTGAGCCCTCATGGACATAGGCAGCGACGCGCTTCAGGAGTATGCGCTCCTTCTTCAGAACCGAAGAAGGAGTGCATGCTCCGCAAACGCGGCACCGTCTATGTCCCCAAGCTACATCCAGGAAGTGACATCACTAACGCTTAGCAGTGAGTTCCATGGATCAAGAAGCACCGGAATCCCCCGGTCCCCCCCCCCGACCGTGGCTTGACAGACGGCTATGTCCCATGTGTACCTCCCGGAGACAATTTGCTGAGGGTTCACCTATGCAGTGTCATGATGAGCTGTATGCCTGTACAATTACTACACTTGTGAGTAGTTCTTTGTTTTTATCCCACATTAAAGTTCTTACCAGCTGCACTTAGAAGGCACCTGTGCTTTCTTTTTGTGTTTCCCCTAGAGCGGCTTCTTGCTTTACACAGAGCTGCCTCAATGAGCTGCATACGGACTCCTCTTGGACTTTTAATATGAATCTATGGACTCTGGTTAAATGAGCCATCATTGATAAATTGTCTTCCTTGTAACCACCGCATTTCCAATTGTGTTGAACTCTTCTTTCTGGTCTAGTGTCCACCTCTGCGCCAATTATTCCTTTTTCCACTTATTTATGATTACCATCCAATGGAGCTGTAGGTACCTTTTCAGGTTTACCTTGCTACTTGGAGCTGCTTTGCTGAATTAAGGGGAATGGAGAACCTCAGCTATGAGGATTGATTATATACATTACAGTTAATCACTCTGAAGAAGAGTAGCTTAAAGTGGAACTAAACCCACAATTTCCCGAAACAGTTAAATTCAAGGACTGCCATGAACATAAACGTCACAATTACTTGTGCTCTCAACCAAGTTGTCAAATGACTGTTGTCATAACTGATCATATGTGCAGTACCATGCCAACTGCAAATCAAACAGCGACTAATAGTACAAGCAAATGGCCACTGCCCCCACCTATAACTGGCCGTAACTAGTTTTAACGCATACAGTTAGACACTAGACAGGATAATTTGGTTGGTTGCAGGCTGGTTGGTAAGTTGAGCTGGGAATTTTCTTAGGTTTTGTTAAACAGGGACAAATATGGATTCCTCCTTGGCTGTAAAGGATAGGAGGATTTAGTTCCACTTTAACCTCTTTGTGTCCGCGATATAGCGGAAAGACGGCTACATCGCGGACCTGAATTGCTGGGAGGGCGTCCATGTACGTCCTCCCAAGCATGCGCTGTCAGCGCATCCCTACGGGTCGTGTGCAGCGTGCTCTGTGATCACCGAGTCCATGAGACTCAGCTGATCACAGATCGGAGTAAGGGGGTGGTCCTGCCCCCTTACTACGTGATCAGCTGTCAGCCGATGACAGCTGATCACGTGATGTAAACAGAAGATCGGTGATCGGTACTTTTTTTCCCTCATGCTGTCAGCGTTAGGGGAAAAAGAAGCCAGTCACTGCCTTCTGTCAGAGGGACATTGGTCCCTCGCACAGAGAGCCGCGGATGGTTCGCCTGTGCCTACCAGTGCCCCCTGCCAGTGCCACCTGTCATTACCCACCAGTGCCACCTGCTAGTACCCACCAGTGCCCACAGTGCCACCTACCAGTGCCCACAGTGCCACCTACCTTTGCCCACCAGTGCTGCCAATCAATGCCCATCAGTGCCACCGATCAGTGCTGCCTATCCGTGTCACCTACCAGTGCCCATCAGTGTCACCTATCAGTGCCCTTCGGTGCCACCCATCAGTGCTGTTTGTTTTTTTTTTCAAAATTTATGGTCTTTTTTTGTTTTTTTAGCAAAAAATAAAAAATCCAGCAGTGATTAAATACCACCAAAAGAAAGCTGTATTTGTGGGAAATTTTCTCTTGTCATATGGGTACAGTGTAGCATGACCGCGCAATTGTCATTCAAAGTGCGACAGCGCTGAAAGCTGAAAATTGGTCTGGGCAGGAGGGGGGTTTAAGTGTCCAGTAAGCAAATGGTTAAGAGAGGATATGATTACAATATATAAAAATATCAAAGGTGACTCCAGTAACTAATAAACAGTGTATTCTGAAAAGGACCTGCAGCCATGATTTGAGCTTAAAAGAAAGAAGGTTTAACTATAGATTATTTATATATGTGAAAAAATACCGCGCTACTATCCCTTTATAAGTAAAACAAAGCTGGTTGCTGCCTGACACCTAAATAGTATCCCAAATACTACAGCAAATACACTATATAATTATGGTGAAGCGCAAACCAAAATACCTTAAAGCGATAGTAAACCCCCCCCTATTGTTTTTACCTACAGGTAAGCCTATAATAAGTCTTACCTAAATATCTCCTAAACCTACATGGTATAGGAGATATTCGCCCTGCATGCAGCCGCTGACATTAGCGGCGCATGCACTCTGATGATCCGGCCGAGGCGTCCGGCAACTCAGAGCTGGCTGCCGGAACGAAGAGCTCCCGCGCGAATGCGCGGGAGTGACGTCACGCGGCTCCGGCCACTCACAGCACCGGAGCCACGTACCCGGAAGAAAGAAGAGGACCATCATGTCTGCGTCCTTAGCGCTGACCGACTCGGGCATCGGGGGCCTCGTTCTAAGGTAAGTATTTCATAATATGTTAGTATGCGATGCACATTAACATATTATGCTATTGTCTTGCAGGATTTTTTTTTTTTTATCAGGCGGGTTTACTACCGCTTTAATTAATAATATATGCAATGGTAAATTATATACAGTGCCACCCAGTGACTAAAGTGCAAAGTGCAATTTTCTGAACATATAAATAGGTAGATTATAAATTCATCACACATAATAAAATATCAAACAGAAAAAAGTCTCTTCAAAATCTTGTAAAAAAATCCGTAGAGAGCTACACAAACTCTTCATGTGCATAAAGACATGCATAAGGCACTTTACAGATAGTGTTGATATTCGGAACTTCCTTGAATGGAATACACTGCAAGCCTTCATTGTGGGACCACCACCGGTCACTCTATGTGCTCACCTCAATCTGCAACCTCCCACTGGGTCAAGCCACGCATTCCCCTTAGGGGCAACATCCTCCTGATAGTTAAAATCGGTGAAGCTCCAGAGCCAACTCGTTCATAGCGGTGTGTGCAAAAAAATAGAAAGGGCTATATAGTGTTGAATTCTTAACCACTTCAGATGAGCGCTATTGCCGAAGTACAGCTCCAGCGCGGATCTGAAATGCCCGGACGACGTCCATTGACGTCGTCCACTGTGCACGCTCCCGGCGCGCCCCCTGGCGGCAGCGGCGGCGCGAGCGTGCCCGTGGGTCGGGCGGACTCGATGTCCCGATGACCCGCCGATCTCTTTTAGGAGCCTCAGAACGGGGAACCGCCGTTGTAAACACGGCGGTTCTCCGTTCTGTGACAGGGGACATAGCAGATCTACTGATCCCTGTCACTGGGATCAGTTAGATCTGTTATGTCCCGACCAGTCCTGCCCCCCCACCCCCCACAGTTAGAACACACCCAGGGAACATTTGTTAACCCCTTCACTGCCCCCTGCTGGCTAACCCCTTCACTGCCAATGACATTTATACAGTAATCAGTGGATATTTAAATTTCTGATCACTGTATAAATGTCATTGGTCCCAAAAAGTGTGTAAAAAATGTCCGACATTTCTTCAGCAATATCGCAGTCCCGCTAAAAATCGCAGATCGCCGCCATTACTAGTAAAAAAAAATAATAATAATAAAAACGCCATAAATCAATTCCCAGTTTGTAGACGCGATAACTTTTGCGCAAAACAATCAATATACGCCGATTGCGATTTTTTTTTTACCAAAAATATGTAGAAGAATATATGTCGGCCAAAACCGATGAATATTTTTTTAATGGATTTGTAATTTAGCAAAAAGTAAAAAATATTGTTCTTTTTTGCAAAGTTGTCGCTCATTTTTTGTTTATAGCGGCGATCAGAAATGATGCAGAGGTGATCAAATACCACCAAAAGAAAGCTCTATTTGTGGGAAAAAAAGAACGCAAATTTTATTTGGGTACAACGTCGCACGACCGCGCAATTGTCATTCAAAATGCGACAGCGCTGAAAGCCAAAAATTGGTCTGGGCAGGAGGGGGGTTTAAGTGCCCGGTAAGGAAGGGGTTAAAAACATATTTATTAAAATAATCCAGAATAAAACTCACATTTGCAGGTGTACCTCCTCCGGCACACTCGGGCAATACACTTGTAAACAGCCAGGTAAAGCTCTAAGGTAGTGTGTTAATCTTCGGCTGCTGCTAATCCCAATACACCGAACACCGTACCGAGTTGCGTGCTGACGTCATAGGCTCCTCCCCAAAAATATCAAAGGTGACTCCAGGAACTAATAAACTGTACTCTGAAAAGGACATGCAGCCATGATTTGAGCTTAAAAGAAAGAAGGTTTAACTATATATTAATGCTGGCCGTACACCATATGAAAAATCATCCGAAATTCGATCATTTGGGCAATTCGTTAGTTTTTTGGCCAGTTAATGGGCACAAATCGGTAATCGGTTGGGACATTTTTGAGCCAAAAAAAACAAGGACAAGTTTGGAAATATTCTGCCGAACGAACGATTAATTGAAAGGTTAATATGTTTCCCTTCCAAATTTTTTTGCATTAGCTCAGTGGTTCTCAACTCCGGTCCTCGGGACCCACTAACAGGCCAGGTTTGCAGGATAACTGAAATACATCACAGGTGATATTATTTGCTGCTCAGTGATTGCAGTATTCTAGTCTGCATCTCCCCAAGGTAATACTTAAAATCTGGCCTATTGGTGGGTCCCGAGGACCGGAGTTGAGAACCACTACATTAGGTATATGTGAAAAAACGAACAAAAAACAGATTAATTTATGTCCATTGAACGATTTATCGGTCATTACATGATGACACTATCGTTTGCTCTTATGGCTGAAAATGGGTTAGAACGATTTTTCCTATAGTGCATGGCCAGCGTAAGAAATGGGTTCTTTACTGTTAGAGCAGTAAAAATATTGATCTCCCTTCCCCAGGACGTAGTACCAGCTGGGAGTGTCAATAACTTTGACAGCTTCAAAAAACGTAGATGTCCTCTTCAGGAAGCAGAACATAGGAGGAATTGTTAGAAAATAAAAATCACACACATATACACACGCATAGGCATAGGTGTGCGCAGCCAATTGCATTAGGGTGTGCACCACAAAGCGCAAACAAACACAAGCGTGCGTGTGTGTGTGTGTATCAGAAGGGCAGAGATTGGTGTCAGTAGTTTATTTTTATTTTATTTATTTTTTTACAATTCTGTTTTTTATTATTTTTTACAATATTATATTTTATTTTTTTTACAATTTTATTTAGGAGCCCTGCTAGGGGGCTTTGATGAAATATCAGGGGTCTGAACAGACCTCTGATGTCTCACTTTTGAGCCTAAGAAAGGAACTGAGGACAGAGATGCCCCCGTCCCTTTATCTGTAGTCAGACAGCAGGGGTAATCTGCAGAGTACAGGGTGATTGGAGTGTGCCCAAACACACCTGCCACCCTATGTGCGCACACCTATGCGCATAGGCTGAATTGGATGGAATTTTTTCTACATTTAAAAACTATGCAACTTGGTAACATGGGTAGGCGAAATGCCGAATACATACCTCAGAGGTGTGACCTATCCCCGCTCTCTATTAATCCATACAGAATATCAATTAGAGAGAGACAGTCTGAAAGCAAACAGAATCTGTTGTGTTGTCTCTTTGGAAAAACCCATTAAAGTCAGTGTATTCTGTGTTATGCAGTTATCTTGGTTATTGGCAAAATAAGGATTTAAGATACATGATAAAAAAAAATCTAAAACATCAGTTTAACCGCTTAAGGACCGCCCCACATACACATATTGCGGCCGGACGGCCCTTAAGAGCAGAATCACCTGTACGTGATTTCTTCTTCCTGGTCTGGGGCATGCGTGCGTGGTGATGCGGACCCGCTCCCTAAGTGATTGGACACAGCGGGAGCCAATCAGCGGGTCTGGCGATCGTTCGGAGAAAGACAGAACAAGGCAGACCGCCATACTGCCAGAGGTGAAAATATAGATCTTGTGTTTCTGCTTAGCAGAAATATGGATCTCTGTTTTCCTTTAATTAAAGCACATCCCCCACAATTAAAAAGCACCCGCTAGGGACACATGTAACCCTTTGATTGCCCCTGATGTTAACCCCTTCCCTGCCAGGGTCATTTATAAAGTGACAGTGCATTTTTTTTAGTACTGATCACTGTACTGGTGTCACTGGTCCCCAAAAAGTGTCACTTAGTGTCCCATTTGTCCGCCGCAATGTCGCAGTCCCGCTAAAAATTGCAGATCGCCGGCATTACTAGTAAAAAATATAAAAGAACAAAAAGTCCCTAAATCTATCCCATTGTTTGTAGACGCTAAAACGTTTGCACAAACCAATCTATATACGCTTATTGGGATTTTTTACCAAAAATATGTAGCAGAATACATATTGGCCTAAACTGATGAAGAAATTAGATTTTTTTTAAAAAATTTTTATTAAATGCATTTTATAGCAGAAAGCAAAAAATATTGTTTGTTTTTTTCAAAATTGTCTGGGTTTTTTTGTTTATAGCCAAAAAATAAAAACTGCAGAGGTGATCAAATACCACCAAAAGAAATCTCTATTTGTGGAAAAAAAAGGGACATAAATTATATTTGGGTACATTGACGCACGACCGCGCAATTGTCGGTTAAAGTAACGAGATATACAGTAATTTGGTGTGAAACTGGGAAGGAATTTTCTTTAAAAAAAAGATCAGTCGCTGCTGCTTGCTGTATTTGTGCAGGCCGACTGGTCTCTGTTCTCTAAACCAGTGGTCCCCAACCTTTTAGGCACTGGGGACCGGCTGCGTGGAAGAAAATTATGCTGAGGCCCGAGGGGGGGGTTGCAACGCACGTGGGAGTAAGCGATTTTTCGCTGGCAATTTGTAGGGGAAGTGGCTGGTGTTGGCGCTTCAATCATCACGGCACCATATCTGTTATGGTGTCAGGATGATTGAAGCGTATTATTTCTATTATTACATTGTAATATAAAATGAAATAGTTCAACTCACCATAATGCAGGATCAGTAGGAGCCCTGAGTGTGTCACTTGTCACCGTCACCTGCCACCAGATGTGGATTGTCACTTGTCACGCTGCCTGCCACCAGATGAGGATACCACTTGCATGCTGCCTGCCACCAGATGAGGATGTCACTTGCCATGCTGCCTGCCACCAGATGAGGATGCCACTTGCTACGCTGCCTGCCACCAGATGAGGATGCCACTTGCCACGCTGCCTGCCACCAGATGAGGATGCTACTTGCACGTTGCCTGCCACCAGATGAGGATGCCACTTGCCACGCTGCCTGCCACCAGATGAGGATGCCACTTGCCACGCTGCCTGCTACCAGATGAGGGTGCCACTTGCACGCTGCCTGCCAACAGATGTGGATGCCACTTGCCACGCTGCCTGCCATCAGATGGATGCCACTTGCCACGTTGCTTGCCACCAGATAAGGATGCCACTTGCAAGTTGCCTGCCAACAGATGAGGATGCCACTTGCCATGCTGCCTGCCACCAGATGAGGATGCCACTTGCCACGCTGCCTGCAACCAGATGAGGATGCCACTTGCACGCTTCCTGACACCAGATGAGGATACCACTTGCCACACTGCTTGCCACCAAATGAGGATACCACTTGCACGCTGCCTGCCACCTGCCTGCCAGTGCCACCAGATGAGGATGTCACTGTGGACAGTTCTGAGGCAGGAGAGCAGTGATACGGTGCGGGCAGTGAGAGATGTCATCTGTCTGCTTCCCGCCGCACCTCCGACACTGAAGAGTCCCACGCTGTGAGCAATGAGGGCAGTGAGAGATGATGTCATCTCTCTGCTCCCCACACTCAACAGTCACATTGTGTGGGCGGAAGTCAGAAGATCAGTGATGCAGAGAGATGTCCTCTCTGCTCACCAGGCTGCGCACATCTCATGCCACTTGCCACACTGCCTGCCACCAGATGAAGATGCCACTTGCCACGCTGCCTGCCACCAGATGAGGATGCCACTTGCCACGCTGCCTGCCACCAGATGGGGATGCCACTTGCCACGCTGCCTGCCATCAGATGAGGATGCCACTTGCACGCTGCTTAGCACCAGATGAGGATGCTACTTGCCACGCTGCCTGCCACCAGATGTGGATGCCACTTGCCACGCTGCCTGCCATCAGATGAGGATGCCACTTGCAAGTTGCCTGCCAGATGAGGATGCCACTTGCCACACTGCCTGCCACCAGATGAGGATGCGACTTGCCACGCTGCCTGCCACCAGATGAGGATGCCACTTGCCACGCTGCTTGCCACCAGATGAGGGTGCCACTTGCACGTTGCCTGCCACCAGATGAGGATGCCTCTTGCCACGCTGCCTGCCACCAGATGAGGATGCCACTTACCACGCTGCCTGCCACCAGATGAGGGTGCCACTTGCACGCTGCCTGCCACCAGATGTGGATGCCACTTGCCACGCTGCCTGCCATCAGATGGATGCCACTTGCCACGTTGCTTGCCACCAGATAAGGATGCCACTTGCAAGTTGCCTGCCACCAGATGAGGATGCCACTTGCCATGCTGCCTGCCACCAGATGAGGATGCCACTTGCCACGCTGCCTGCAACCAGATGAGGATGCCACTTGCACGCTTCCTGACACCAGATGAGGATACCACTTGCCACACTGCTTGCCACCAAATGAGGATACCACTTGCACGCTGCCTGCCACCTGCCTGCCAGTGCCACCAGATGAGGATGTCACTGTGGACAGTTCTGAGGCAGAAGAGCAGTGATACGGTGCGGGCAGTGAGAGATGTCATCTGTCTGCTTCCCGCCGCACCTCCAACACTGAAGAGTCCCACGCTGTGAGCAATGAGGGCAGTGAGAGATGATGTCATCTCTCTGCTCCCCACACTCAACAGTCACGATGTGTGGGCGGAAGTCAGAAGATCAGTGATGCAGAGAGATGACCTCTCTGCTCATCAGGCTGCGCGCATCTCATGCCACTTGCCACACTGCCTGCCACCAGATGAAGATGCCACTTGCCACGCTGCCTGCCACCAGATGAGGATGCCACTTGCCACGCTGCCTGCCACCAGATGGGGATGCCACTTGCCACTCTGCCTGCCATCAGATGAGGATGCCACTTGCACGCTGCCTAGCACCAGATTAGGATGCTACTTGCCACGCTGCCTGCCACTTGCCACGCTGTCTGCCATCAGATGAGGATGCCACTTGCCACCAGATGAGGATGCCAATTGCAAGTTGCCTGCCACCAGATGAGGATGCCACTTGCCACACTGCCTACCACCAAATGAGGATGTCACTTACCACGCTGCCTGCCACCAGATGAGTATGCGACTCGCCACGCTGCCTGCCACCAGATGAGGATGCCACTTGCATGCTCCCTGACACCAGATGAGGAAGCCACTTGCCACACTGCTTGCTACCAGAGGAGGATACCACTTGCATGCTGCCTGCCACCTGCCACCAGATGAGGATGTCACTGTGGACAGTCCTGAGGCAGGAGAGCGGTGACACGGTGCGGGCAGTAAGAGATGTCATCTATATGCTCCCCGCTGCACCTCCGGCACTGAAGAGTCCCGCGCTGTGATCAATGAGGGCAGTGGGAGATGATGTCATCTCTCTGCTCCCCACACTCAACAGTCACGTTGTGAGGGCGGAAGTCGGAAGAGCGGTGATGCAGAGAGCTATGTCCTCTCTGCTCGCCAGGCTGCACGCATCTCACACAGCCAGCCCGCAGCCCTACTGCAGAGGGGCCACAGCCCGGCAATGGACCGCGGCCCATAGGTTGGAGGCCCCTGCTCTAAACAGGTTATGTGCAGCACAATGATGATGTCACCACTTTTACAAGATAATAACTGGGTTTGCAAAGGCATTTAGTGCACACAAAGTGGATTTACATCCCTGGTGGCTATATATATAAATGAAACTGTTTGTAATTGAAGTACACCTTTAAAAATATATGAACATAAAAGTAATTAAACAACATTGCCATTGTTTTTTCAATTTTGACTTATAGAATCCTAAACCACAGCCTTTTTTGCTAGCTGCTCCTAAAGTCACAAATGTTACCTGAAAACACTCTAGTGAGGTCCTTACATACATACCACCTCCTTTTCTTGGTGGCACAATTTGATTTTAGACCTCTAGTGGAAGGGGGCATTGTAAATCTGATTTTGCAAACGTGGGAGAGTATTGCATTGGGATTTACAAAAAATCCCCCATTACCCCCCCCCCCCCCCAACAAAACACTAAACAGTTATTATATTTGTGAAATTCCTTACCATTGAAGAGAAAAGTCTAATTGAATTTTCAGGAAGTCAGCTCTGTAATTCAAAAAATGCATCATGTATTCTGCCAAGGAGGAGCTGTTAGAACAGTGATTGCATCATATCCTCTCCTCTCTCTACATTGTAATCAAAGTACATTTCCCATGAATCTTTGGGATTGGAGTGAATGTGGGAGGTACACTAGGCCTGTACATGTAAATGTAGACAAGCCCACTTCAACATAAATCACACCCCTCATTCTGCAGCCAGCCATACTGCTCAGTAACACACAGCAGGGTAGGTAGGTCACAGCCTTACAATGCAAATGCAAAGCATGTTTGTGCTCTCCCCCTCCAGCCACAGCAGGATATCAACATATTGCTTTTACATGCTTTCTGTAATCATTACTGATCTGTACACACATCCCATAATGATATATTATACACACTGTACTCTGCTGTAATTCACTATTAGAAATATTCCTCTTCATGCAGCTTTGATATCTTTCTAACGGCAATCAGTGCTGGTGTGGTGTATATGAGAACATCCCAAGCCACACCACAGAAAGAGCCGGGCCATGCTGTTTTACATCAGCATGTGGTACAAGTAAGTGTTGGCATGAGGAAAAAAAAACAAAAAAGTGCAGCTCTTACTTACTAATCTATAACACAATAATGGTGGAACCCTCTAAATGTATGGAAATCTCAATAAACTTCAATATCACCACAATACCGGTCTCTGTGATATGTAACGTCACATATAATACACATCACACTGAAAATAAGACATACAAAAATAAAACTTAGCAGGGATGGTGGAAACCCCTCCTACAGATATTTGGCAGTGCAGCCCACCAGTGCCCATAAGTTCAGCCTCAGTGCCCATGAGTGCTGTCTCATCTGTGCCCACCAGTTCAGCCATTCTGTGCCTGCCAGTGCCCATAAGTGCGGTCTCATCTGTGCCCACCAGAGCGGTCTTACCTGTGCCCACCAGTGCGGTCTCATCAGTGCCCACTAGTGTGAGCTCATCTGTGACCACTAGTGCAGGATCCTCTGTGACTACCAGTGCGGTCTCATCTGTGCCCACTACTGCGGCCTCATCTGTGCCCACCAGTGCAGTCTCATATGTGCCCACCTGTACAGTTTCATCAGTGCCCACCACTGCAGTCTCTGTGCCCACCAGTGCGGTCTCATCTGTGCCCACTAGTGCAGTCTCAACTGTGCCCACCAATGTGTTCTCATCTGTGCCCACAAGTGCGGTCTCATCAGTGCCCACCAGTGCGGTCTCATCAATCCCTACCAGTGCAGTCTCATCTGTGCCCACCAGTGCAGTCTCATCAGTGCCCACTAGTGCGGTCTCATCAGTGCCCATAAGTGTGGTCTCATCTGTGGCCATAACTGCGCTCTCATCTGTGCCCATATGTGCGGTCTCATCTGTGCCCATATGTGCGGTCGGGCAGGGAGCAGAGAAGGAAGGAGGAGAACACCACCTTCTTGGGCGGTACAGACCAGGGGCGGTGAGACCCCTCCGCCCACTACAGCGAGCAGGGATGAAAATACAAGTTCCCACTTGCTTGAGAGAACTACTAGTGGGAAGTGACAAGCCTGCTGGCTGGGAGTACAGGAGGGATAGAAGCCAGCGGTCTTACCAGCTGGCGTAATGGCTGGAGACACCGGCTTTATGTGTCTCCCACCCGGCCGGCGGTTGATGTGCGGGATCTCGATGGCACGGTCCAGAGATGATCTCCAGCTAGGTCTTAGTGCACGGCTGTAGGTGCTATAGATACACCTTCGTAATTTTGAGATCTGCCACCCTCGTGTAGTTGTTCTCTATGTCTTTTGAGTAAGTGTATTATTTTTGTGTTCTGAAGCACTCCCCTGTTTAAGAGAACTGGGAAGAATGATATTTAGTATATATTAGTGTAGCACCCTCTACTTAGGTACAGTAGGTGCTATAATAGGATTTTTGTTCTGTAAGTTTAGGCAGGCCTGGCTGACAACCAGGCCTGCTTCTTTTGACTTGTGTGGGCTGGGAGTGGCTCAGAGTAGCAGCTGGTGACTCACAGGCAGTGTCATTAAGACCTCCCTCTTCTTTCTAGAGGCTTCTGGAAAGCTCTGGAAAAAGAGGAGGAGAGGAGGGGTGGAGCTGTCTGGGGTATTCTGGGGAGCCCTGACCAATCCCCAACTTGGATTGGCAGGGGGCAGGCCTCCTCAAATACCTAGGGCCAGCCCAGCTGGGGAGGAGTGGTCAGAGTTGTTCAGAGCTTCAAGATGGAGTGCTAGGCTTTTGGGGGCTTTGAGGGAGCCCCCTAGTCTGGGGGGGTGACCTTGGGCCTGGGCTCAGATGCGGACGGAGTTCTTCAGGAAAGCGTGAAGGTTCTGGACAGGAGGCACAGGAGGAGCAAAAGAGGAAAGCAGGAGCTAGCATTGCCAGGCAAGTTTTCAAGGAGAGGAACAACTAATCGCAGCCAGGAGGGCTGGTGAGTGACATTCACAGGCAAAAGGACTGGGGAGGCACGCCTGAGAGGACTGGGAGGATACAGTCAGGGATGGGTGCAGAGCCAGAGGAGTGGACTGTGGTGTCATGAGCAGTGGAGTCGGGCAGCTGCGGCCAGGAGGGACGGTAGGGCCTGAAGAGGGCTGACTGGGATCAGTAGTCCATCTGTGGGGCAGCTAGCATCAGAACTTTATACTTTGCTACACAATAGGGGCCAGCGGTCCCTGCCTGTAATAAGGCAATCGCTAAGGCTTAGCTGAGCTAGTGCTAGGCCCAACTTCCTATATGCTAGCTGTGCGCTGAGGCTCAAGCAAGTGAGTGCTGGAGGAGCTGAGGAGTGAGATGTTCTGCAGCAAGTGAGGTGCAGTAGGAGAAACAGAGTGTATATACAGGACTGTATGTAGTTTGTCCCAGCAAGTTTGTAACAAATTCCATTGGGTATCCCATATTTCCTAACCCCATCCAAGTTCTAATCCCTCAATAAAATACAAAACAAAGCTAACGGACTGTTCATTGTCTTGGAGGGTCTGGGAAGTGAATGCTGGGCTGGGCAGGGTGACAGGTGAACCACAATGCTCAGCAGCCACTACAGGGGTACCGCTACATTGTAGCAGCGCTTTCAATCACACCTCTAAAGGGATCAATGTTCTAAATCCAGATATTTAGACAAAGGTGTGAGTAAGTGATGAAAATTCAAAAGGAAGGTGGAAAAGTCTTGCTTAACCACTTGCCGACCGCCGATCGGCATCTGACGGCGGCAAAGTGGCTCTGTAAGGCAAACCGCCGTCATACGACGGCGGCCGCCAGATCGCGCACAGTGAGCGCGCGCGCGCCGCCGGAGGCGCGCCCGCGCGCTCACTGTGTCCGGGGGGGGGCCAGGGAGCGGGTGCGGCGGCTTCGATTGCCGCCGGCCACCCGCGATGCCCCCCCCGGAGTGAAGGAGCGGAGGTCCGTGTAAGTAAACACGGACCTCCGCTCTGTGTGAGGGGGAAGGGCTGTGATCACAGCCTTCCTTTACGTGAAGGCTGTGATAACTTCCCTTCCGCAGATAGGCAGTCCCCCATACAGTTAGAACACGCCCAGGGAACATAGTTAACCCTTAGCGCGCCCCCTGCAGGTTAACCCCTTCACTGCCAATGACATTTACACAGTAATCA
>BLSH010239013.1:105084-131491 GCA_018402905.1 Glandirana rugosa
TCAAAGGTTCATTTCTTTAAAAAAAAAAAAAAAACAACATGTTATACTTACCTGCTCTGTGCAAGGGTTTTGCACAGAGCAGGGTGGATAAAAATCAATGATTTTTTTTTTTTAAATGAAAAAAATCAGATTTTTTTTATTTAAATTGATTGATTTGATTTTTATCAAATTTATTTAAAAAAAATGCTTTTGGAGTAAAAATCTAAAGATAGTTTTCTATTTAGGATAAATTAATAATTTTGTTTATTCAACATGAAACGGAGCTTAGTTATGTAGCATGAGGCTGTATATTCTGCAATATTTACATTTTTGGTAAACTCATTCAATGAATCCAAGCTCTGCAAGCTGGGATAACATGCACTGCAGTTCAAGAATATTCCTTTATCCCATTGCTTTGCAAATTTATGTACACTACAAACCGTATGAATGAATCGGGTCTGATATTGCTGTTTTACTAACTTGACAGCTTATTATTCTAAGTAGGAAACCTTCATTTTCTTTGCAAATATTAAAGATTCCAGCTACCAGCAAGAATAACTCCTTACATTTAAAGAGCACCTGTCATTTCAGATCCATCATGGCAGCCCCTGTTAGCGGGCATCCACTCACCTGCTGCCATCCCTCACCTTGTTGTGTCACTGCCGCATCACCAGCCATCCCATTAATGTAAATGGGACTGTCGGTGAGTCAACAGCAGGCCAGAGGAGGAACCACTACCAGATAGAGATGACAGTTGCTCTTTAAAAATTATGATTGAAATCAAGTTGATTTAAATCGAGCCCTTTTAATGGTGATTTAAATCGACTTGATTTAAATCAAATCCACCCTGGCACAGAGCAACCTCGATTCTCTCCTCCTCTGGTCCCCCACTGGCACTCCTGGCCCCTACCTCTTGACCAGTGCCCCCAATAGCAAGCCGCTTGCTATGGGGGCACTGGTGCATGTTCATTCCCAAGCCCCGCTCTATGCATCCATAAGACACAGAGCCGTGGCTCGGCCCTGCCCCCTGCTCTCTCCTCATTGGCTCCCGCTGCTGTCTCAGCCAGTGAGGGACCCGGGACAGCCGAGGCTCCTGTGAGCATCGCTGGATCAAGAGGGGGCTCAGGTGAGTATCGGGGGGGGGGCTGTGGGGGAGCAGCACATGGAAGATTTTATACCTTCATGCATAGAATGCATGAAGGTAAAAAAAACCTTCAGCCCTTAGAACCACTTTAACCATTCTGCAATAAAACTTTAAAAAAGACAAAAGTGACTGATGCCCAATATCCTTGTGCTAGCCTGGCTTTGGGGTGTCAGAGGGGTGCTACAATTAAATTAAATCCAGGAGATCCTGCTATGAAGGTCCCCTTTCAGGCACTTCCTGTTAAAGGATGGCAAGACTCAGTCCATGTCTCCCATGTGATCTCCTGTGTTGTCACCCCCGTCACATAGGCTCCTGATGGAGACTACAATTAGCCCATAACAACACACATTACACAAGCATGGTCCGCTGTTGTGACAATCAGGTCCTTAGATTTACTGCTGAAAAACATAGACAGCCTGATGACCTGACTTTTCTCTACTGCAGTTAAGCAGCACATGCTGGTCACCTCCCTGCCCACTGGTCGTGATTGGACATTAAAGTGCCAGCAACAGACTGATGAGGTCATCGCTCTGCTCTCTCCTCTTGTCAGTATGTTCTTTGTCAGCACTTCTAAATAATAAATTTGCCCCATATCTTGCCCCTCCATCTCCCAGTCTGACTGCTGTACAAGAGATAAAAGAAGGATGAAATCAAATCAAATATTTACCCTACTTGCATTTAAAAATACATTTAAAGTATATATCAACCCAAATAACGAAAAAACTTACAATAGGTCCCTTTTTACTAGACATATGCTGTTCGTTTCATTCCAAATTAATATTCCGTCAATTTTTTTGTTATTCAGAGATTCCGATGTGTAAACGAAGTTTACCGAATGCTCCGAATAACGAAACTAAATTTGTCCGAATTTCCAAAAATTCTAATTGAAATTCAAATCAAATTTTACATCGAATTTCATTTGAATTCAAACTAAACATATTTCTGAAATAAAAAAAAATAACATTTTAGTTTTGACCAATTCTAAATTTATCGATTTGAATGTTTCTAATAAAAAAAACCTGTAAATTCGAAGAAAATTCTAAAAAAGACAAAATTAATTCTGAATACGAATTCCAAATACAAATTGAAAGGATCGACCGGATTTAATGAAACTAAATAACTAGATTAACAAATCTAAACGAAACATTTTTGTTCATGCACATGTCTACGTTTTACATGTTAAATATACTTAGGACAGTTTTTTGTTATTGCTGTTAGTAAAGGTGTATAAAATATCCTGTTGAATCTACCAGTTCATGTGCAGTCTGAATGGGCATCTTGTAATTATTAGTATACAGGATTTATATAGCGCCAACAGTTTGCGCAGCGCTTTGCAATATGTGGGCAGACAGTACAGTTACAATACAAATCCATACAGGAGGAATCAGAGGGCCCTGCCCATTAGAGCTTACAATCTAGGAGGGAGGGTCAACTGATACAAAAGGTAATAGCTGTGGGGGGCGATCTGATGGAGAAAATAAAAGTACAGTTGTTAGGTAGGGGCAGAGTCTCACTCTTCCACCCGACACACACTCCTCCCAGACTGGGGACTTCCGTGGCTGCGGATAACGCATACCTGATTGCTGGTTCAGTGTATAGTAACACAGCTCCAGTGATGTGGGTACCACCCGGTGTCAGGAAACAATTGCTGCCTCTGGAGTGCCTATGCGCGGGCGCACGTAGCATGTGCGTGCGCCCGTGCGCGCGTGCGCGTTTGCGCGCTCCTAGGAAGCAAGAGCTGTCCGTTCTACAGCGTTACCTGTGTCCCCAGCCTTGAATTTACCTGAGCTTCCTGTTACCCCGGCCTGTTTCCTGTTTCTGCTTGTCTCCCGCCTGCACCGACCCCGGCTTGCCTTCGACCACTCTTCAATCACATCCTTGTGTACCACGCTGCCAGCCAGTTGAGGACCCTGCTTGTACCCGACTGCTCTCTTGCCTGCTCCATCTGTACCACGCTGCCCGACTGAATCACTAAGCTACCATCCAAGCACGAGCCCAGAGGAACCCTCCATGCTTGCAACAGTGACCCAACCAAGCCCTCGTGCCTTCCTGCACTCTGGAACTCCCTGTCTGCACTACCAGGGGTTCCGGAATCAGGGTCGTAAGAGAGATTGCTCCCTGCATAAGCCAGACTCCACCACCAGGTGCGTGACAGTAACGGACAGCCATGTCCAAATCTGCGCAGGGGTCCTCTCCAACTAATGAACTTTGCCAGCACTTGGCTGGCCTCACACAGGCTGTTAAGAGACTACGGGCAGGCTACCAACAGCTTGAGGTTCAGGACCTCTCCTCACCCACAGCATCTGCAGACGGTGCAGCAGCAGGCCGCACCATAGTGGCGCTACCCTCTGAACCTAAGGTGCCCATGCCAGAATGGTTCTCTGGAGACCGCAGCAAATTTCAGAGATTCAAGAATGCTTGCGAGTAGAGTTGAGCAAACCCGGACTGTAAAGTTCGGGTCCGTACCGGACTTTGGGGTGTCCGGGACCCAGACCCGAACCCGGACTTTTCAAAAAAAGTCTGGGTTCGGGGTTGTGGTATTTGATTCCACGTGTTGAATAGCTGCCAAGGGCAGCCAATCAATAAGTGTTTCACTGGTTTGCCCTTAGAAGCCATCACAGCCATGCCTACTAATGGGTAGAGCTTTACTCTGCCTTGATTCCGTCCCGAACCCTGAACCCAGCAGAACCGTTCCACCTGCCTATCATGCTTTCCTAGATGTCTTCAGCAAGAAAGGGGCTGAGGCTCTTCTGCCCCATAGACCCTACGACTGTCCCATCGAGCTCCTTCCAGGAGCAGAAGTACCCTTTGGACGGATATTTCCCCTGACCGAGCTGGAACTCGCGGCCCTTAAAACTTACCTGAGTGATAATCTTAATAAGGGCTTTATCCATCCATCCACATTGCCAGCGGGAGCCGGAATCTTTTTTGTGGAAAAAAAAGACCACACCCTGCGGCCTTGCATTGACTATAGGGAGCTGAATAAAATTACCGTAAAAAAATCGGTACCCGCTGCCACTTGTACCTGAACTCTTTCAACGACTTGGGGCGGCCACCGTTTTCACAATACTGGATCTTCGTGGGGCATACAACCACGTCCATATAAGGGAAGGCAATGAGTGGAAAATCGCCTTCCGTACTCGATTCAGGCATTTTGAATACTTGGTCATGCCCTTCGGACTCTGCAATGCCCCGGCCACATTCCAGCACTTTGTGAATGACATCTTCAGGGGCTATCTGGATCAATTTGTCATTGTATATCTGGACGACATCCTTATCTTCTCCCCCTCCATGGATGTCCACCGCCAACATGTTGCAAAAGTGCTTGGCTGCCTCCGGCAACATGGACTGTATGCCAAGGCTGAGAAATGCCTCTTTGAATGCCAAAGCATCCCATTCCTGGGAGTAGTTATCTCCTCCACCGGAATCACAATGGATCCACAAAAGGTCTCTGCCATTGTGGACTGGCCAGTACCGACGGACAAGAAGGGTATCCAGCGATTTGTCAGTTTCGCAAACCGAGGCTCTCCACCCAGTGGCTTTCTTCTCACGAAAATTAACGGCTCCAGAGAAGAATTATGACGTTGGAGATAGAGAGCTATCGGCTATCAAGGCCGCTCTGGAGGAGTGGTGCTATCTGCTTGAGGGGGCGGTACACCCCATTGTAATATACACGGATTACAAAAACCTAGAATACCTGAGGACATTGAAGAGATTGAAACCCCATCAGGCCCGATGGGTGCTCATCTTTTCTAGGTTTCTGTTTCATATTACGTATAGGCCCGAATCAAAGAACACCAAACCCAACGCGCTGTCCCGTATGTTTAGTGATACAGAAACCGCCACACTCCCGAACACTATCCTTTCACCCGGGAATTTCCTGCTAACCCAGGCAGACCTGCTTTCCCGAATCCGACAGGCAGTAGCTCAGATTATCAGTATTCCAGATCGCAAACTGCAGAAAAAAGGACGCTTGTTGTGGTACAGCAACAAAATCTTCATACCCAATGAGTTACGACTATCAGTTCTTGAACTCTGTCATGATCACAAACTGGTAGGTCACTTTGGTGCCCGCAAGACATCAGAACTGCTTCAACGCACCTTCTGGTGGCCACAAGTGGATGCAGATTGCAAAAGGTACGTAGAGGCTTGCCTCACCTGTGCCCGAAACAAGGGTAATAATGCCAAGGCATGGTGCCTGCTCAACCCACTCCCGGTACCGGAAAAACCATGGACCATGATTTCCATGGACTTTATTGTGGAATTATCCCGATCTGAAGGTTACTCAACTATTTTTACTGTGGTGGATCGGCTCACCAAAATGGCCCACTTTCTCCCTTTAAGAGGCATACCTACCGCTGCTGAAATGGCAAAAGTGTTCATTAAAGAAATTGTCAGACTCCGACTCCATGGACTACCAACAAATATTATATCTGTCCGTGGAGTCCAGTTCACCCCCAGGTTCTGGAGAGCCCTGTATTCTGCTCTGGACATTGAATTATCCCTCTCTACGGCTTATCATCCACAGACTAACGGTCAGACAGAACGTACGAATCAGACATTGGAGCAATACCTGCGCTGCTTCTCCACCTTCTCTCAGGATAACTGGGAGCAGCTGCTACCATTGGCCGAGTTCTCATATAACACTGTTCACTCGGCCACAAGACAGCGCTGTGTCTCTTCCAGGGCATGGGGCCGCCCCACGTTATCAGACGAGCTGGCGTCAAAAGTCCTAATAAGCAGGCTTGTTGCGGGTCATGCTGCTGTAACCCCTTGTGTGAAGGATGAAACTTTGCAGACATGCCAAAACTAGCAGAACGTGTCCAGACTTACTGACTTTGTTGGTGGTTGCTGGTAGCAACAGTAATTTGTAGTAGCCACTGTTTTGCTGGAAAGCACCCTTGTAACACAATCTCTCTCCTTAACAAAAACAGTCCCAGACCAGTCCAGCAAGAGTTGGAGCAAACTCTCCAACTAGTGAGAGCGGCAATTGGTGGCCACTCTCACTAGTTGCTATGGACAACGGCACACTTGTAGTAGCTTTGCTGTTTCAGCAGGCAGACACACAAGTCCTTCTCCCGGGTTCAGTCCACATTGACAATAGAACAAATACAGTTCCCTGGCTCAATTCTCTTGCGGTTGCTAGGGGCAATGACTGGCAGCTTTGCAGATGAATCCCGGAAACGAGCCCCCAAATGTGGCCCATAGCCCCCTTAGGCGTGGGTGGTAGTTGTGATTCACCTGTCATACTGCCTTCAATCACACACTTTTCCTTTCATCAGTAGTCCCTGAATAGTCCGGTACTTTGTTTTTGTTGTTTTATTGAGGGGATGAACTTGAATGGGGTAGGGATGACTGTGGGATGCCCCAAGAAATCAAAAATGGGACCCTTCTATATACACCACAGTATATACACGCCTTCTTCCTCCAGCACTGTCACTTGCTGACCATTACTCTACTTCACTTCCTTCCTGCACAACACTTGTTCCTTGCGGTGAGGCCTAAAGGGATATTTATCAGACCTCCATCTTGTCTTCCTCCACCCTAGCCAGCCCATGGCGAGGCCTGCATTACTGACAGCAGGACCTCCGGACCACCCATTACAGGCCAGTGCCACAGGCCCTGTAAGTGTAGCCAAGTAGAAATGTGCTAGCAGGGTTCAATAGACTACTACTCCCAGCCCATCCTCATCCAGGCCACCTCAGCCCTCCTGGCTGCTCCGGCCTGTTACACTGCCCAGTGACACTACTCTTCTGACTGGCTCCTCTGACCTCCACAGACTGTCCACTGTATCCTCCCAGCCTGCTCTAGTCCTCTTCTCCAGCTCCCAGGGTGGTCACTCTCCAACAACAACAAAGGTGGATTCCTTAAAGAGCCTTTCCTGTAGCCTCGCTATTCCTCTCCTGCTCTCTTGTGCTGCTCCAGGATCTCTTCTTCACTCCTGGCTGCACCCGAGCCACCAGGCCTCAAGGTCACCCCCCCCCCCCCCCAGACTGGGTGCTCCCCGGTGAGGCCTCAGCAACCTCTGCTACATCTCACTCTTCCACCTGACACACACTCCTCCCAGACTGGGCTGACCCTGGGTATTTAAGGAGGCCTGCCCCCTGCCAATCAGATTGGGGATTGGTCAGGGCTCCTTAGAACACCCCAAATGGCTACACCTCCCCTCCCACTTCTCCTTCCAGAAAACACTAGCACCTTCTGGAAAGAAGTAGGAAGTTCTGATGACACCCAGTCCTCCCTGGGCCACTACCAGCCCAGAACCAAAACAATCAGGCATGCACAACTGTCAGACCTGAATAAATTTACCTCTCCTATCAAAAAACCTATTTACCCAGCACCTATCACTATGGGGGTGCTACAGGTCTGTGATGAAGTTGGGGGCCAAGTTGTTGATCGCTTTGTAAGTTATTGTTAGTATTCTGAATTTAATTTGTTGGGTGAGCGGAAGCCAATGAAGAGATTAACAGAGAGGGGTGGAGGACACTGAATGGTTGGTAAGGTGGATGAGCATGGCAGCAGCATTCATGATGGACTGAAGAGGGTATAGCCTATGTAGAGGTAAGCCAATGAGGAGGGAGTTGCAGTAGTTGAGGTGGGAGATAACCAGGCAGTGGGAGCTTTGTGGTGTCATTGGTTAGGAAGGTGCGTATTTTGGAGATGTTGCGGAGGTTGAGGTGATTTGGACAGTGATTGGATATGGGGCCAAAAGGAGAGTCCAGGACTATACCTAGCACCCTGGCATGTGGGGACGGGCTGATAGTAGTGCTATCGATCTTGACAGAGAAGTCAGGGCACGTGGGGGGAGGAAATATTATGAGATTGGTTTTGGACAGGTTGAGCTTGAGGAAGTGATTTGACATCCATAGTAAATTAGTGATGCGTGATGGAGTGAACTGGAGGAGTAGAGAGATAGATTTGGGTGTCTCCAGAGTAGATATGGTATTGGAAGCCATGGGAGGCTATCAGCTAACCCAGGGAGGAGGTGTAGATGGAGACTAAGAGATGCCCCGTCCAAGAACAGAACTTTGGGGGACCCCGACAGAGAAAGGGAGAGGAGATTAGGAAGCAACATTGTAAATAATGCTAAAGGTGCAGTTAGATAAGTAATATGGTGACGAGGTTCACCAACACCTCCGAAGGTCCCTGTTGTGCCTGCACCTGCATTTTTAGTGTTAGATGGAGTTGAAAGGAATTAAAACACCTGTCAGGCATCTATGGCTGTCTGTGCCCCTCGTTAAGAAAAGTGAAAATGCTACATTTTGGGTTATCATCAAAATAGGAACAGAGGGGAAAATTTCCAATGGGGACACTGGCTCTGATGATCCTGGTGAAAATCAGGGATTCCCTCTTTTTGGAGGGATTTCTCTCACTTCCTGTTTGGCTATGGGACAGGAAATGAAGGGAAATCTCTCCAATAGGACACAGATGGCAAAAAAAAAAAAAAAATTACAGACAGGGGTTATAACCCTCCCTTACTCCATCCAAATGAAAAAAAATGTCTTGCCTTAAATAAATTAGGTAAATTGGGAAAACTTTCTGATTTTAGCATGGTTGCATTTTTACAGGACAGCATTAGTCACTCTCAGCATTTTCCCTCATTTAACTGTCTTCAATGAAGTCACGCTGAATAAATATTTCATTAATTATTGGTACTTTTCTATATTTGTGCAACTGTTAAAAGAGCAAATCTTATTCATCAAGTAATGATAATTAAATTAATGAATCTCGTATAAATTAGCTGCTAATTACTCTTGATGAAACAGCAAGCTTCTGTAGATGCTATGGAGAATAAATGTATTAGGTGAAAATATACCAATAATAAAATGGGGGGGTGCAGGGGTATGATTGCACGTGTTATCTTTAACACCAACTAAATCTAAATTAAATTGAAATATAAAATTGAAAAACTCAATTATTTGGCACTCATAATATTTATGACCACCGAAAGCAGATCTGTCCTCAGTGCAGCAATCCACCCCCCCAACAACACACACACAAAAGCGTATTTGGGAAATACCTGGATGTGGAAAACAATGTGACCTTCTTCCCTTCCCCTGAAGATGCAGTGCTTCGGGAGTGACCAATCTCCAGGCCTGAACACTGTCACATGAGGGAGGGGAGGAGTCCTGTGTAAGCTCTGACACTGGCTGATACAGAGCTTACACAGTGTTTAGACTCCCAGCTCCAGCGGGGAAGGTTCAATTCAGTGGGGGTGGGGTTTGGGGTGGAGTTCAACAGAATGTTTTTTACATATCACCTTATAGATCACGATTGCAACCTGTGAAATTACACACAGTCACCTATCAGCAACCCACCACAACAACACACCTAATAACACACTTTAAACAAATTTACACCCAGATCGCTCTTCAGGTGACATCTAAATCACTCTTCAGGTGACAGCGCAACACCAATTTTTGTTGTTTTTTTAAATTTGGTGTTATCGCTCTCACTCTTTCATACTTGTCACTGGAAGTTCAACATGGCAACTCATGGCAAAGAACTCTCTGAGGATCTGAAAACAAGAATTGTTGCTCTACATAAAGATGGCCTAGGCTATAAGAAGAATGCCAAGACCCTTAAATTGAACTGCAGCATGGTGGCCAAGACCATACAGCGATTTAACAGGACAGGTTCCACTCAGAAGAGGCCTCGTCATGGTCGACCAAAGAAGTTGAGTGCACGTGCTCAGCGTCATATCCAGAGGTTGACTTTGGGAAATAGAGGTATGAGTGCTGCCAGCATTGAAGGGGTGGGGGGCCAGCCTGTCTTTGTTCAGACCATACGCCACACACTGAATCAAATTGGTCTGCATGGCTGTCTTCCCAGAAGAAAGCCTCTTCTAAAGATGATGCACAAGAAAGCCCGCAATCAGTTTGCTGTAGACCAGGAGACTAAGGACATGGATTACTGGAACCATGTCCTGTGGTCTGATGAGACCAAGATAAACTTATTTGGTTCAGATGGTGTCAAGCGTGTGTGGTGGCAACCAGGTGAGAAGTACAAAGACAAGTGTGTCTTCCCTACAGTCAAGCATGGTGGTGGGAGTGTCATGGTCTGGGGCTGCATGAGTGCTGCCGGCACTGGGGGGCTACAGTTCATTAAGGGAACCATGAATGCCAACATGTACTGTGACATACTGAAGAAGAGCATGATCCCCTACCTTCGGAGACTGGGCCACAGGGCAGTATTCCAACATGATAATGACCCCAAACACACCTCCAAGATGACCACTGCCTTGCTAAAGAAACTGAGGGTAAAGGGGATGGACTGGCAAAGCATGTCTCCAGACCTAAACCCTATTGAGCATCTGTGGGGCATCCTCAAAGATGGAGGTGCGCAAGGTCTCCAACATCCACCAGTTCCGTGATGTCGTCATGGAGGAGTGGAAGAGGACTCCAGTGGCAACCTGTGAAGCTCCTTGCTCAAGAGGGTTAAAGTGGTTGTAAACCCTCAAGGTTTTTCACCTTAATGCATTCTATGCATTAAGGTAAAAAAAACATTTCACCTGCAGCAGCCCCCCTGAGCCCACCTTTACTTACCTGAGCCCAAAATGAACCCGCGGCGGGGACGAGCCTCATTGGCAGGATTGATAGCTGCGGGAGCCCGTGGCTCCCGCTGCTGTCAATCAAATCCAGTGACAGAGAGGGGGGTGGGGCCGAGTCCTGCTGTTTGCGTGAATGCACGCAACAGCAGAACTCGGGGGCGTGCCTGCGCAGGTGACCCCAGGGAAGTGTGGTGGTCACTCGAGAAGAGGAGGAGCCCGGAGCACCGCTGGAGGACCCCAGAAGATGGGGTTAGGGGCCACTCTGTACAAAATCGCTGCACAGAGGAGGTGAGTATGACATGCAGTGTTGAAAAATAATGGTGATCACAAAAAATATTGACACTTTGGGCGCAATTTGGACATTTTCACTTAGGGGTGTACTCAGTTTTGTTGCCAGTGGTTTAGACATTAATGGCCGTGTGTTGAGTTATTTTGAGGGGACAGCAAATGTACACTGTCATACAAGCTGTACACTCACTACTTTACATTGTAGCAAAGTGTCATTTCTTCAGTATTGTCACATGAAAACAGAATAAAATATTTACAAAAATGTGAGGGGTGTACTCACTTTTGTGAGATACTGTATTTACATTGCAAAAAAATTACAATGTCATGTTAAATATTGAATGAAACGTGTTATAAATTATAATAAACTATAAGGATATAATAATAGTGTAGCCCTGAATAAACAAGATCTGCAAGATCCGACCACTATACATTGCATATAGTTATACTTGTACCAGTGTATTTATATACCTTCAAACCTCTTTGCAGTAATATAAACCTGACAGAGGATCTAACCCTCTCACCACTCTATCTAAAAGGAAACCCTGCATTCACTATATCTGGTCTCCACAGTAGACAGAACATGGAAATGCAATTATTTTAGTAAATATAAACTGCTAAATACCTTTTCTCATCAGCAGTATATAACAGTCTTGAGACTTCTATCAGTGTCTGGGTAAAGCTTGTAGGAGGAGTTTTGTCCTATCAGGAAGCAGGGCCCCTGATCCTCTGTCTGGACAGTGCTGATTGGCCCTGTGCTAATCACATGCACCCTCCCAAGAAAAACTCTCTAGCAATAAACACCAAACTGAGCATGTGCAGCTTGTCCCCTTATGCTCTGTTCTGTCAGGAGATGGATTGGAATCAGTGGAAGAAGGGGAGGATTAGAGAAGACAGGATCACACAGCCTTTTTACACAATGCGGAAGATTAACCCCTTAGGTTCCACAGCGAGTATAACAAGCATTCTTTATTGCATACACACACTGGTTTTACTGTTGTGGGTTTAGTAGAGTGGCGTATCATCCATGTGTGCAGGGTGTTCACTGTGCACAGGCCCCCGAGGGGGCCATTGTGACCCACACTGCACACATGGATGGCCCCTGGTTCACAGCCTGGATTATGGGTGAGGTGGGAGGGATAGCTGCAAGCACCGATCCCACTGTATAGCTTTTCAGCTGACAGCCCCTTCTCCTCCTCTCCCTCCCGCGGTTGTCAGCTGAAAAGCCAAGCAGGGAGATCGGTGCTTACAGCTGTCCCTGCCACCACACTGAACATCCCTGGCTGTTCCCTGTGTCCTCCTCCTTCGGCCCCCCTCCATGTTCTTCTCCTCCGCCCCCTGTGTTCTCCTTTGGCTGCTCCCCGGGCCCCCTGTCTTCCTTCTCCAGCTCCCTCTGTGTCCTATTCCTCCGCCCCCCCATGTTCTCCCCTGGCTGATCGTATCTGGCCCCCTCTCCTACTCTTCCGCCCCCCCCCCATGAGTGCTCCTCCGGCCCCCTGTCCTCCTTGGCTCCCTCCATGTCCTCCTCCTCCGCCCCCTGTGTGCTTCTCTGGCTGCTCTTCTCCAGACCCCCTGTCCTCCTCCTGCACCCCCCTCAACCCCGCATCTGGCTTCCCTCCTCTCCTCTCCTTCTGGCTGCTGTGGAGGGATGTCAGGATGGAGAGCGATGGAAGGGGCCGGTAAATATGTAATTTACCGGCCCCTTCCTTTTCTGAATTGGGCACAGTAAGTGATCGCTACCTGTGATAACTGAGCACGCTAAGCACACCGCATTTTTTTTTTATCAATGCCTAGGGCCCACTTTTTATGTTGCACACGGGCCACTCATTTCATGATATGCCCCTGGTTTAGTAACACTTTAAACATGCCCTACACTCTCCAAAACCAAACAGGAAAGCTTTGCCGATATGCTGTAAAGCTGCACCCCTGCATAAAAAAAAATATTGTCCAAATACAAGAGTCACGTGTATTCTTCCTTGAATGTTGGTGTGATTTGTGTATTTCTTCCAGATCTGTGCAGTAATCCGGTGTGATACTTTACTTCCCTGTAATAAAGACCTCTCACTGCTGCTCTCCCTCCTTGTGCAGTGTGACTGGTCTTGTCTCCGCCCCCTCCTGTAGTTTTCTGCAGGCAGCCTATAGTGGGTGGAGCCTGTTGGGCCCCTCCCACAGCTCTACTTTCTGTACAGGCTATGTACAGCACATTGATAATGTCACTCTTAATGTTTACAAGGTGATAACTGGTTTGTAAAAGGATTTGGTGCACACAAAGTAGATTTGCACCCTTTAAATGAAATCTGACTGGCTGTCATTGATTCCATCGTCCTACACATCATTGTTTTTTCCAGGTCTTATTAAATAAGACTTTACGTATTTTAAGTTGTCGGTGGGAGGCAATGCTGTTCGTTCCGATTGTCCCAAAAAGATGGTAAAATCCTAAACCTGATTTTGGGGGAAAGAAAAGGATTCTTATAAAGATAAGCTGCATCTTGGCATCCATGTGGTTAAGTGTCAGATAGTCTTCAACTCCCCCAGTAAAAAAAAGGGACAGATCATCATATCTCTTTGGCAGGGGAAGAGTTAAGGCGGCTCACCCCGGGCTGAGAGTGACCCATTTATTGGAGCGGAGTGTGTACACAACCCTGAGCTGAGCCAAGCCTGAAGAGTGTGAGCTCCCGAGATTAGGGCAAATCTCTCAGCCTCGTTACACAGCGAAGATGGATCTCGGCAAAGAGACGTACGCGCTGCCAGGAGAAAAGAGGGGGCTGCTGCTTTGACAAGTGACATGTTATAGATACAGGGATAATTACTCACACAAACACGATCGTCTGTCTACGCTTATATGCCATATACATGTATTTGCATTACTGAATGACACATGACCGCGCTGACTGAACAGCTAAATAAGAACGCTCCCGGAGGAGCTATGGATTTCATTTAACCACTTCACCCCCGGAAGGATTTCACACTGTAGGACCAGAGCACTTTTTGCGATTCGGCACTGCGTCGCTTTAGCTGACAATTGCATGGTCGTGCAACGTGGTACCCGATTGAAATTTGCGTCCTTTTTCCCCACAAATAGAGCTTTATTTTGGTGGTATCTGATCACCTCTGCGTCATTTCTGATCACCGCTCTAAATAAAAAAAGAGCGACAGTTTTGCAAAAAAAGAAAATATTTCTTACTTTTTGCTAAAATACAAATCCAAAAAAATAAATAAAAAAACAAATGTATTCATCGGTTTTGGCCGATTTATATTCTTCCTCATATTTTTGGTAAAAAAAAAAAAAATCGCAATCTGCATTTATTGATTGACTTTTATTGAAAAGTTCCTGCTTTTACAAACCATGAGAATTAACCACTTCAGCCCCGGAAGGATTTCCAGCTTTAGGACCGGAGCCCTTTTTGCGATTCGGCGATGCGTCGCTTTAACTGACAATTGCGCGGTCGTGCGACGTTGTACCCAAACGAAATTTGCGTCCTTTTTTTCCCACAAATAGAGATTTCTTTTGGTGGTATTTGATCACCGCTGCGTCATTTCTGATCGCCGCTATAAACAAAAGAAGAGCGACAATTTTGCAAAAAAACCCCAAATTTCTTACTTTTTCCTAAAATACAAATCCAAAAAAAAAATATAAAAAAACATTTTTTTTCACCGTTTTTGGCCGATTTATATTCTTCCTCATATTTGCGATAAAAAAAAATCGCAATCGGCGCTTATTGATTGGTTTGCACAAAAGTGGTCGCGTTTACGGATGATGAGAATTCATTTTTGGGGTTTTTAATTTTTTTCTATTTTTTACTAAAAATGGCGGCGATCTGCGATTTTTTGCGGTACTGCGATATTTCAGCGGACATGTCGGACCATTTTGACACTTTTTTGGGACCATTGGCATTTATACAGCGATCAGTGCTATAAAAATGCACTGATTACTGTGTAAATGCCATTGGCAGTGAAGGGGTTAACCTGCAGGGGGCGCGCTAAGGGTTAACTATGTTCCCTGGGCGTGTTCTAACTGTATGGGGACTGCCCTAGCAGGGGAAGGGAAGTGGTCACAGCCTTCATGTACAGGAAGGCTGTGATCACAGCCCTTCCCCCTCACACAGAGCAGTGGTCCGTGTTTACATACACGGACCTCCGCTCACTCGCTCCGGGGGGGCAATCGAAGCCGCCGCACCCGCTCCCTGGCCCCCCCTGGACATAGTGAGCGCGCGGGCGCGCCTATCCGGCGTTTTTACTTTTTTTTTTTTTAACTGGTAATGGCGGTGTTCTGCGATTTTTATCAGGACTGTGATATTGGGGCAGACATGTCCGACATTTTTGACACTTTTTTGGGACCAATGACATTTATACAGCGATCAGAAATTTAAATATCCATTAATTACTGTATAAATGTCATCGGCAGCGAAGGGGTTAACCTGCAGGGGGCAATCAAGGGGTTAACTGTGTTCCCTGTATGTGTTCTAGCTGTCAGGGGGCTGGGCTGCCAGGGGCATTAGAGATCTAACTGATCCCAGGGACAGAGATCAGTAGATCTCTTACATGCCCACTGACAGAGCGGGGAATGGCCACCGTTGTTTCTCTCTGGCGGGTCACCGCGGCTCACCGCCCGCCCGAGCCGCGAGCACACTCCTGTGGAGTGTGGCGGGCACGGGACAACGCCACACTGCAGCAGTAAATATGCGGCACGCTGTCGGAAAGCGGCTAAAGAGCCCGTCCACCCACAACTAATATGATATTTCAGTTCTTGTTGGTTGCTGGAGGGTCAAACCACCTGACCCTTTCTTATATATTTGAGGCCTCTTTCACATGGAACATTTAATTCAATGGGGCCATTCAAGTCAATGAGACCATTGTCATGGGGCCATTCAAGTCAATGGGGCCATTGTCAGTGGGGCCAAGTCAAACTTGGCCACTCAAGTCAATGGGGTTGCGTCACAACTGTGAGCCAAGCAGTTGCAGCCCATTAATCCCATTATAAATTGACATTCGGAAAAAAAAAAAAAAAAAGAAACAGGCTGGGAAGGGGTTAAAATCAGAGGTGATCAAGGGGTTAACTGTGAGCCTAACCAGTGTTTTACTGCTGTGGGGGAGGTGCTTTTACTAATGGAAGGCATTGATCCATGTTCCTGCTGTACAGAAACACAGGATCAATGCCTTCCATACTGACTGAATGGCAATCTGCCTTGTTTACACAGGCAGACTGCTGTTCTGCCTGTGTAACGTACAATAACCAGGTACCAGTGGGCATCGGTGCACAGCGGGAGCGAGCCTCTGGCGATGTGCATGCATGGCCGATACCCCGAAATGCAGAATCGCATATACACGTAATTGTGCGCAGCACGACCACCCCTTTAGCAGTAGATCTGCTATGGGGCAGTCGACAGGTGGTTAAAGATATTCCCTAATAACCACAAAGGATATACATCCACTCATTGTGCCTTTGCAAACCCAGATATTATCTTGTAAAAGCAGCAGTGATATCATCACTGTGCTGTATGAAGCCTGTTCTGAAAGCCGAGCTGTGGGAGGGGCCCAGCAGACCCCACCCACTACAGGCTGTGTGCAGAAAACTACAGGAGGGGGCGGAGACCAGACCAGTCACCCTGCACAAGGACAGAGAGCAGCAGAAGCCGGTCTTTATTACAGGCAGGTAAAGTCTCATACTAGATAACTGCACAGGTCTGGAAGAAATAAAGCACACCAGGATTCAAGGAAGAATACACGTGGAGAATGTATTTAGACTCCCTCCCCACCCCGTTTACTTCTACAAGCTGACATACAATACTGGCTGGAAACTGTACCATCCACTGTTTTTCTGTGAGCCCTGGAAGTTCGGGAAAGCAGCACTAAGAGAGCGGGAGCCAGCAGCACAGAAAGTTGTAAACTGCAAGTGCTGGGGAAAAACTGGAACGTTTGTTAAATGAGTTTGTGTGATTATGCTCAATATGTTAAGCTAAAAACTGGAGTGGGAGTAATACTACTGTAAGTATTTGGGACAATTTACAAGTTAGGGTTAGATAGAAGAACGATTGGATTTTTTCTTGTTCAGATTATGGTTGAGAGAACAAAATGGATGCCCCATTGCTAATTCCAGGAAGATTTACTTTAACCCAATTAACCTTCAGGTTGTGCAGTAGCTTAACACATTTTCTGAGATAACAGCCAGGCAGATCTCTAGAGTATTGGTGTTCTAACAATATATAGGATCACTGTGTACCCATCCGTACCGGAGTGCTGCTGTGTGTATATGAACTCGGGAGTAATGAGACAGACAATGCATACCAAGTATAGTACAAAGTATTCAAGCCATCCTACCACAAGGAATATGTTATTGTTAAAAAGGAACTCCAATAGTTTTAGTATTGCAACAAAGACAGCGGTGTTCCTTTTGTGTGTGTTGAGCTCTTGCTTTTGTCTGTTTCTCCTGTGTCATGTCGCTGGTAAACCTGTGACCACGTATTCTGAGACTGTGGTCTGCACCGTGAGGTAACACGTCCTCACTCCTCTGCGCCAAGACAAAGGGTGGGCAGGAGGGTCAGGCGCCCCCAGGCGCAGCTGTGGGAGGGGCACTTATTACCACATGCATGCTCCAGGTCTACTGCAGAAATATTCTCATGCCTTAGGGCCAGTACAAGGGGTGGGCAAGAGGAACAGCTGCCCCAGGCGCTCCAGATCGGTAGCTGGCAGCTGGCTGGCCATAGGTGTGCACATGGGGGTGTGCCAGGGGTGCCTAATCACTACAAGCGGTGCCGATTCCCCCCTACTGCCTGGGCTTCTCCCATGCCCATGTTGGCCCCCCGTCCCACAGTGCTGCTGGCTTCCTTCCTCTCCTGGAGAGTGGATGGAGAATTGGGGAAGGGGCTAGTAAATATGTAATTTACCAAAGCCTTCCTTTTCTAAATGAACACACTCACTGGGTTCATTCATAACTGAAGCATAGTTTACTTTGCTTCTGTTTGTGAATGAATAGGAAGGTGCTCAGGACAGACCACTTCCTATTAATTCACTGTTCCGTGCAGCTGAGTAACAATGTACCAAAATTTCGGCCACCGAAAATTATCAGGCAAAAAAAGAGTGCTAATAATGGCTGCCAAAAATGCCCGCAATTTTACCGCAATTTTACCTTGATTATGGTGTGTTTTTCATAGGTCATGTGACACAAAAAAGCATCAAAAACGCAACAATTTTTAAAGCTTTTTGCTGCATTTTCAATGCATTTCAATGGGGAGGTGCGTTTTTGGTGAGTTTTTTTGACTGACCAAATATGCACCAAAAATGCAGCAAGCGGGATTTTTAGCACCGCTTCAAATGGTGCCGACAATGGCCGACAGCCCCTCCACAGCCTAGCTCTCCAGTGAGCAAGGAGGGGGCAGAGCAGAGAGCTGTGACAGACAGTCTGCAGCTCTCTGCTCATGGAGCTGTCAGAACCGAGCGATCGGCGGTGTTCCATCGCTCGGCTCTCAGTGTAATAGCGCCGGGGGACAGATTCAGCATCGGATCGATGCTGCATTCACCTAGGTAGGTGTGATACTGGAAAAAAACCCAAACCCATACTTCTATTTTAATGTTTATGTTGGCTGTCCCTTAGCTACGTTAATTCTATTCCTGTCTGCGGTTTGCATTGTATACGATAATGTGATTTGGCTCACCTGGTCTTGTGTGCTGTATATTCTGTGTGAATTTACAATAAAGAGTTCCAGTTTGCACCTAAGCTAGTTTATTTTAGAACTTGGGTGCAATATTCCACTAGAATAACTTGTTTCGGGTTCCAGACTGGAGGAAGCTGTATACTGACGCAAGCACCCAAGCAGGGTGCTAGTCGGTCCGTCACAATTCTCCCTTCATGTCAGTGTGTATCTGCCTGCCTGTATGAGGTTCAAGCAGACAGATACACAGACAAGTTTGCATCTGCTGATCGCGGGTGCAATGCTTTACAGGCTCCAAGTTAAAAAACATAAATAAATAAATGCATTTATTTTACCTGCAAAAAGATGTGCATTTATTTATTTATTTAAAAGGTGAACTTATTTTAGCTCCAGCCAAAACTTTTTTCTAGCTTTGAATTGTCTCGGAAAGGTCTGTAAGGTTTTTACTGCTGTCTGTGTCCCCATAGCAGAGATTTCACTGTACCTGTTCCCAGAGACACAATAGGAAGTAGGCGGTAACCTCCCCAAAATTAAAGGAAATCCTAAATAAAAACAGACAATAGACCTGTATCTATAGGCGCAGCGGCAAAAAGGTGGCTTTTGTGTTTATAGTTATGTTTTTGCCCCATTAACCACTTCACCCCCAGAAGGATTTCCCACTGTAGGACCAGAGCACTTTTTGTGATGTGAGCTTTAGCTGACACTTGCGTGGTCGTGCGACTTTGTACCCAAACAAAATTTGCGTCCTTTTTTTCCCACAAATATGGCTTACCTTTGGTGGTATTTAATCACCTCTGCATCATTTCTGATCACCGCTACAGTATCTCACAAAAGTGAGTACACCCCTCACATTTTTGTAAATATTTTATTATATCTTTTCATGTGACAACACTGAAGAAATGACACTTTGCTACAATGTAAAGTAGTGAGTGTACAGCTTGTATAACAGTGTAAATTTGCTGTCCCCTCAAAATAACTCAACACACAGCCATTAATGTCTAAGCCACTGGCAACAAAAGTGAGTACACCCCTAAGAGAAAATGTCCAAATTGGGCCCAAAGTGTCAATATTGTGTGGCCACCATTATTTTCCAGCACTGCCTTAACCCTCTTGGGCATGGAGTTCACCAGAGCTTCACAGGTTGCCACTGGAGTCCTCTTCCACTCCTCCATGACGACATCAGGGAGTTGGTGGATGTAAGACCTTGCGCTCCTCCACCTTCCGTTTGAGGATGCCCCATAGATGCTCAATAGGGTTTAGGTCTGGAGACATGCTTGGCCAGTCCATCACCTTTACCCTCAGTTTCTTTAGCAAGGCAGTGGTCATCTTGGAGGTGTATTTGGGGTCGTTATCATGTTGGAATACTGCCCTGGGGATCATGCTCTGCTTTAGTATGTCACAGTACATGTTGGCATTCATGGTTCCCTCAATGAACTGTAGCTCCCCAGTGCTGGCAGCACTCATGTAGCCCCAGACCATGACACTCCCACCACCATGCTTGACTGTAGGCAAGACACACTTGTCTTTCTACTCCTCACCTGGTTGCCGCCACACAAGTTTGACACCATCTGAATCAAATAAGTTTATCTTGGTCTCATCACACCACAGGACATGGTTCCAGTAATCCATGTCCTTAGTCTGCTTGTCTTCAGCAAACTGTTTGCGGGTTTTCTTGTGCATCATCGTTAGAAGAGGCTTCCTTCTGGGACGACAGCCATGCAGACCAATTTGATGCAGTGTGCGGCGTATGGTCTGCACACTGACAGGCTGACCCCCCACCCCTTCAACCTCTGCCGCAATGCTGGCAGCACTCATAAGTCTATTTCCCAAAGACAACCTCTGGATATGACGCTGAGCACGTGCACTCAGCTTCTTTGGTCGACCATGAAGAGGCCTGTTCTGAGTGGAACCTGTCCTGTTAAACCTCTGTATGGTCTTGGCCACCATGCTGCAGCTCAGTTTCTGGATCTTGGCAATCTTCTAATAGCCCAGGCCATCTTTATGTAGTGCAACAATTCTTTTTTTCAGATCCTCAGAGAGTTCTTATCCATGAGGTGCCATGTTGAACTTCCAGTGACCAGTATGAGAGAGTGAAAGCAATAATACCAAATTTAACACACCTGCTCCCCATTCACACAGAAGACCCTGTAACACTAACGAGTCACGTGACACCAGGGAGAGAAAATGGCTAAATTGGGCCCAATTTGGACATTTTCGCTTAGGGGTGTACTCACTTTTGTTGCCAGCAGTTTAGACATTAATGGCTGTGTGTTGAGTTACTTTGAGGGGACAGCAAACTTACACTGTTATACAAGCTGTACACTCACTACTTTACATTGTAGTAAAGTGTAATTTCTTCAGTGTTGTCAAATAAAAAGATAGAATAAAATATTTGCAAAAATGTGAGGGGTGTACTTTTGTGAGATACTGTATATATAATCCCAGCACATTGATCTCCTGTCGGCACAGTGAAAGAGAAGTGCATAAACACTTCTCTAATGGCAGAGCCTGTAAGAGGGAGATCTTTCCCATCTTCCTGCCATCCCACAGAGTGATAATGCTAATGCGCATGGGGTGATTAGGGTGTGCCCAAACACATCCTGCACACCCTGTGCGCACGCCGATGAAACCATACGGTCCTGTGTAAAACATCCTAGTAGGTAGGTGTTGCTTTAGACCCCAAAAGCTGTGTGCCTGCAGGTTTTAGCAGTGGACATCGGGACCTGGGTGATGCATTACAATGGTCCTGGCTGTTCTATGCACTTCACTGGTGAGTGCCTTGGTCCCAAGCAGGAGGGGATAGCGCCCATTGGCTCCTAGATCTATGCTTATACTAACTTCCAAAAACACAGTTGTTACATAAAATGTTACAAAGGCAGATTTTAGAAGAAAAATGTGAAGCTGATCTATAGCCCTGGAGAGTACCTCCTTTAGTGTAGTTGGCTTCTGATGCATACATTACAGGTGTTCTTAGTGTATTATGTGCATGCTGTACTCAGCTGGTATGTGGTTGCCTCTTGAAATGATATATATGTGTGGAATCACACAAAAGAGGAATTGCTTGTTTTAATGAAACCTCCCTCCCTAAGTCCGTCCGTCCATCCATCCGACCCTTCGTCTCTGCATGGTCTTTCTCTGCTCATGTTTCCCATTTAACACATTCACATTTTCTGTCTGAATAATTGAATTGTTGGCAGACAGCGTGTGAATGTACCAGTCTCAGTAAACCCCCCGGATTTGTTTGTGTTCTTATTTAAACTGAGCCACAATCCACAGTAAATCTGTTTTTGTGAAGGAACCGCATACTGCAGCTCTTGAGATGAAAGATATTCCATATATTAGGTTGATACAAAGGATCTGGATGTTGGGGCGCAGCAAAAACGTGCATGCCGAGGCAGAGTGTGACGGTGGAGGAAAACTAGCCAGCTCTCTGAATACTAAAAGTGACTACAATGGTTAAAAAAAAAAAAAAAAAGGATGTGATTGGTTGTTAGCAAACACCACCCACTGTCCTTGTTATATTTGTGGGATGGCCATACAGGTACCAATAACAATTAATCAATATAACAATCATCTGAATTCCCGAAATCAATTCATCTATGGCAGTGATGATGAACCTTGGCACCCCAGATGTTTTAGAACTACATTTCCCATGATAATAACACATCTACCATAGTAAAGCACATTTTACATCTACCATAGTAAAGCAAATACACAGTAAATAGTGGCGCTATTATCAATCATCGTGTGCCATAAACATATATTATCACTCAGTGACTGAATTAAATAAAAGTCCAGAAATGAAAGTCCAAAAATATATATGTAGCACCCTCTACATTAGGTAGGTGTTATAGTGAGATTTTTGCTAGGCGAGGCAAATTTAGTCAGGCCTGACTTAAATGCAGGCCTGATTGTTTTGATTGTGGGCAGGGGAGTGGCCCAGGGAGAGCTGGAGACTGCAGGAAGAAACACCCATTGGTTACTCTGCCCCTCTTTTTCAGAAAGTTCTGGAAAAGGGGATGGAAAGAATGTTAATGAGCCCTGACCAATCCCGAACTTGGATTGGCAGGGGGCAGGCCTCCTTAACCACTTGCCGATCGCCGACCACAGTCTGACGGCGACAGAGTGGCTCGTTATCGCGGCGACGCTGTGAGCTCGCGCGCGCCGCCGATTGCATGCTCACTGTGTCCGGGGGGGGGCAGGGAGTGGGTAGGGTGGACTCGATTGCCGCCGGATACCCGCAATGGCCCCCCCGCAGTGATGCGGATCTCCGTTCTCATAGAGGGGGAAGGACGGTGATCAAAGGCTTCCTCTATATGGAAGCCGTGATCATCCCCTTTCCCCAGCCAGGGCAGCCCATATACAGTTAGAACACGCCCAGGGATCACAATTAACCCTTAGAGTGCCCCTTGCAGGTTAACCCCTTCACTGCCAATGGCACTTACACAGTAATCAGTGCATTTTTATAGCACTGATCGCTGTATAAATGCCAATGATCCCAAAAAAGTGTCAAAATGGTCCGACATGTCCGCTGCTATATCGCAGTACTGCTAAAGATCGCCGCCATGGCTAGTAAAGAATAAAAAATAAAAAAAAAAACCCAGAAATGAATTCTCATCGTCCGTAAACGCGGCAACTTTTGCACAAACCAATCAATAAACGCTGATTGCAATTTTTTTTTACCAAAAATATGAGAAAGAATATAAATCGGCCAAAACCGATGTTTTTTTATATTTTTTTTTTTTTTGTTTATAGCGGCAATCAGAAAAGATGCAGAGGGGATCAAATACCACCAAAAGAAAGCTCTATTTGTGGGAAAAAAAGGACGCAAATTTCCTTTGGGTACAACGTCGCACGACCGCGCAATTGTCAGTTAAAGCGACGCAGTGCCGAATCGCAAAAAGTGCTCTGGTCCTAAAGTGGGAAATCCTTCCGGGGCTGAAGTGGTTAAATACTGTGGTCTGCCCAGTCTAGGAGGAGAGTTCGGGTGGGAGTCTGAAGATGTGATAGTGTGGTGGCTGTCGCGGCTCAGGGGGAGCTCCCAGTCTGGGGGGGGTGACCCCAGGCGGTGCAGCCAGGAGGAGTGAGATCCTGGTGTGGAACTACAAGCGTCAGGAGTCGGTGAGCAGCATACCCTGGGATACTGCAGGAGGCATGCCAGAGCAGATTGGGGTGAGAGACAGTCTGGGAAGGATGCAGAAGCCAGTGTGGGACTTTGATGTTGCTGTGGCAATGGAGAAGGCCATTGCAGCTGGAAGAGAATGGGCTGGGAGTCGTCGTCCATCGCACTAGCTAGCACAGAGTACTTTGCGACACTTTGGAGGCTATTAGCCTCTGCCTGTAATGGGCGGTCCGGAGGTCCTGCTTCAACTACAGCAGGCCTCCCCATGTGCTAGCTAGGCCAAAAGAGAGGATTTGGAGGCCTGGTAAATATCCTTCCAGGTCTCACCTGTGAGAAGCAAGTGTTGTGCAGGAGAGAGGAACAAGGAGAGGCAAGCGTCAGTGCTGGAGGAAGATGGAGAAGTGTATATATGGAGGTGTATATAGAGGTCCCATGTAAAAAACTGTTCGATTCTTGGGAATCCCATAATCATCCCTACCCCATCCAAGTTTAAATCCCCTAATAAAACAACAAAAACAAAGTACCAGCCTGTTCTGTGTCTCTGGATGTGAGGAAAATGTGTGACTGAGGGCAGTGTGATCAGGTGAACCACAACAATCAGCCACCCCTAAGAGGGCCATTAGCTACATATATAAAGTCCTCAATTTGATACGAACAAAGGAAATTGTGAAAAGGATAATCCTGCTTAACCACTTCAATACCGGACATTTATACCCCCTTCCTGCCCAGACCAATTTTCAGCTTTCAGCGCTCTCACACTTTGAATGACAATTACTCTCTCATGCTACACTGTACCCAAACAAAAATGTTATCATTTTTTTCACACAAATAGAGCTTTCTTTTGGTGGTATTTAATAACCTCTGGGTTATTATCTTTTTATTTTTTGCGACATAAGTGAAAAAATTGTGAAAATTTGGGGGGGAAAAAACACTTTTTTTTAGTTTCTATGATAAAATTTTGCAAACAAGTAATTTTTGTTCATAAATTTGACCCAAAACCTATACTGCTACCTATATTTGGTAAAATATAACCCAAATAAGTGTATATTATTTGGTCTGTTTGAAAGTTATAGTGTCTACAAGCTATGGTGCCAATCATTGAAAATTGATCACACCTGATGCACCGATGGCCTATCTCATTTCTTGAGGCCCTGAAATGTCAGGAAAGGACAAATACCCCCCAAATTACCCCTTTTTTGAAAAGTAGACATTCCAAGGTATTTAGTATGAGGCATGGCAAGTTTTTTGAAGTTGTACCTTTTTTCCCACAATTCTTGGGAAAATTAAGAAATTATTATTATTATTATTTTTTTGCACAAAATTATCATAACAAGTTATTTCTCACACACAGCACATGCATACTTCCAATTACATCCCAAAATACATTCTGCTACTCGCCCCGAGTATGGCGATACCACATGTGTGAGACTTTTTCACAGCCTGGCCACATAGAGAGGTCCAACATGCAGGGAGCACCATCATGCATTCTAGGAGCAGAATTTTCACATCTAATTTCCTAACAACCTATTACACTTTTGAAGGCCCTGGAGCACCAGGACAATGGAATTACCCCCAAAATGACCCCATTTTGGAAAGAAAACACCCCAATGTATACTCTATGAGGCATTATGAGTCTTCTGAATGGTTCATTTTTTTCCACAAGTCTCCGAAAAACGTGGAAAGAAAATGAAAACGCTTTTATTTTTACACAAACTGGTCAATTTATAAGATATTTCTAACACATAGCATGTATATAGCAAAAATTAACCCTCAGATTATATTGTGCTACTCATCCCGAGTATGGTGATACCACATGTGTGAGACCTTTACACAGCCTGGCCACATAGAGATGTCCAACATGCAGGGAGCACCGTCAGGCATTCTAGAAGCATAAATTACACATATGATTTCCTAACCACCTATTACACTTTTGAAGGCCCTGCAGCACCAGGACAATAGAATTACCCACAAAATGACCCCATTTTGGAAAGCAAACACCCCAACGTATATGTCTATGAGGCATTATGAGTCTTTTGAATGGTTAATTTTTTTCCACAAGTCTTCGAAAAACATGGAAAGAAAATGAAAATTCTTTTATTTTTACACCAAGTGGTCAATTTATAAGGTATTTCTAACACATAGCATGTACATAGCAAAAATTACCCCCCAAAATATATTCTGCTACTCATCGTTCTAGGAGCATAAATTACACATAAAATTCCATTCATACCTATCACACTTTTGAAGGCCCTGGAGCACCAGGACAGTGGAATTGCCCACAAAATGACCCCATTTTGGAAAGCAAACACCCGAGGTATATTCTATGAGGCATGGGCTGCAGATAGGTACTCGGGTACTCTGATGGGCTGCAGATAGGTACTCAGGTATTCTGCAGATATGTACTCGGGTACTTTGATGGATTGGTGACAGGCACTCGGGTAATCTGAAGGGCAGGTGGCAGGTACACGGGTACTCAGATGGGCAGGTGACAGGTACTCGGGTACTCTGATGGGCTGGTGACAGGTACTCAGGTACTCAGATGGGCAGGTGACAGGTACTCGGGTACTCAGATGGGCAGGAGACATCTTCCATCCAAACCACCATTTGAAGTTTGCCATTGCTTTGTGATAAAAAAAAAGTAAACTAAAAGTTTGATCATTTGATCAAATTTCATCTTT
>BLSH010239013.1:136300-146719 GCA_018402905.1 Glandirana rugosa
CCCCCCCCCCCCCCCCCCCCCCCCCCCCCCCCCCCCCCCCCCCCCCCCCCCCCCCCCCCCCCCCCCCCCCCCGGCAGTTTGGCATCTGTGCCCTGGGCGCTGGTTGATCTTGTCCTAGCACTGCTACTCAGTATACACAACTGCGGAGTGTAGATTCTAGCTGGCAGAGCTAGCAGAGGATCCTGCGTAAAATATATGCCTAAAGTACTTGAGTTTATGCACGATTAGCTGTATACAGCATACCATTCTTCTTTCATTCCAAGGATGACTCACGTACGTGTTTATGTGCGTTTACACTATACTTTCAAAAGTATTGGGACGCCTTCACACACACATGAACTTTAATGTCATCCCAGTCTCTGTCCATAGGGTTCAATATTGAGTTGGCCCCCCTTTGCAGCTATAACAGCGTCAACTCTTCTGGGAAGGCTGTCCACAAGGTTTAGGAGTGGCTATGGGAATGTTTGACCATTCTTCCAGAAGAGCATTTGTGAGGTCAGACACTGATGTTGGACGAGAAGACCTGACTCTGCTCTAATTCATTCCAAAGGTGTTCTATCGGGTTGAGGTCAGGACTCAAGTTCTTGCACCCCAAACTCACTCATCCATGTCTTTATGAACCTTGCTTTGTGCACTGGTCCAAATCATTTGGTGGAGGGGGGATTATGGTGTGGGGTTGTTTATAAGGGTTGGGCTTGACCCTTTAGTTCCAGTGAAGAGAAATCTTCATTTTGGGGATGGCCCCTTCCTGTTCCAACATGACTGCGCACCAGTGCACAAAGCAAGGTCCATAAAGACATGGATGAGCGAGTTTGGGGTGGAGGAACTTGACTGGCCTGCACAGAGTCCTGACCTCAACCCGATAGAACACCTTTGGATGAATTAGAGCAGAGACTGCATTCGTGGGGGGGGGGGGGGGTGTTTGCCATTTATCCTGAAAGACATCCCTATCCATCAGTCCAGCAAAGAGACACCCCCAGACCAGCAAAGTGACAGCCTCAGTCCAGCAAAGAGACAGCCTTAGTCCAGCAAAGAGACAGCCTCAGTCCAGCAAAGAGTCAGCCTCAGTCCAGCAAAGAGTCAGCCTCAGTCCAGCAAAGAGTCAGCCTCAGTCCTGCAAAGAGACAGCCTCAGACCTGAAAAGAGACAGCCTCAGGCCTGCAAAGAGACAGCCTCAGTCCAGCAAAGAGACAGCCCCATACCCGCAAAGAGACAGTCCCAGTCCTGCAAAGAGACAGCCTCAGTCCTGCAAAGAGACAGCCCCAGACCTGCAAAGAGACAGCCTCAGTCCTGCAAAGAGCCAGCCTCAGTCCTACAAAGAGACAGCCTCAGTCCTGCAAAGAGACAGCCTCAGTCCAGCAAACAGACAGCCCCATAGCAGTAAAGAGACAGCCCCAGTCCACTCCCTTTCCCCACCACTACAGAGCAGGACTTTGAATGTAACACACTGGAACCGTTTTGTGTATTCACAGTGCTCACCTTCCTCCCTGTGCAGCCGTCAGTGTCCCGGCCAGTGTTAGGAGAGAGGCCGGAGGCCGCTGTTGTCCCAGCTATACGTCCTCCAGCGTGCCCGGCCCGCAAAAGTGTCTGCCCCCTGCAGGCCCTTCCTGTGACAGGAGCTTTCTCTACTGCACTCTTCTGCACCATGTAAGTTTTCTGGTGTGTGATGCCGTATAGCAGGAGACGAGCGGCGGCCGCGGTCTGTGTTAACCCTGTCCAGACCGGCCGTCCGCCGCTTACCTCCCGCTGTACGGCCCAGTCATAGAGAGGAACATGTAGCCCAGGGGCCGCGGCCCACCGGGCAAACGCCCGGTGTGCCCTATGGCCAGTCCGGGCCTGCTGGTGGGCACTGACAGGCATCACTGATGGAGCTGCACTGATAATCAATGCACTGATTATCAGTGCAGACCCCCCCTGTCATGAGAGCTGCTTATTGGCTCTCCTCTACTCACGAGCTGTCAGCGTGAGTAGAGGAATGCCGATAACTGACGCTTCCTATTCACACTGTGGTTGGACACAGCTGATCACGTGGTAAAGAGCCCACATCATAGGATCTTTACCGTGATTGGAGATGCGGTGTGTCCAAGTGACACAGATCACAACCGATTGGCACGCAACCTGCTTGTTCTGGAGGGCATCATATGACGTCTGAACAATGAAAGGTGTTAAGTGGGAAAGTGTTAAAAAAATGCCAGTTACCTTTCTAGAAAACGCTGTATAAAAAACACTCATATTTAGCGTTTTTGTGCCAACGTTTAGCAGCGCTAGGGAGCGTTAGCTTTTATAAGCATTTTTACAACAAAACATTAGGGGAAAAAAACAGGCATCAGCGTTTAGGAGCATTTAGCGTTTTTTTCTGCAAAAAAAAAAATGCTCTCAGAAACGCAAACCAAAGGTTTTTTTCTGCCTCTAAACACTGAGCTTAAAAAACGCCTCTAGACTACCTAATGTGCATGGACACATAAGATAACATTAGCTGCTTCTAGAGAGGCATAAAAATAAAAAATACTAAACGCAGCGTTTTTTTACACCAGCGTACATGGACTAAATAAAGAACTACAGCGGCTTTTGCAGTTATATTAAAATATAGCAATCAGGATATTGATTACGTTTACAGAATTTTTTTTTTCCTTTAATAAAGTTTTCCTTTTTTAAAAAAACTTGTTTTTTCGGTATGAATATAATCACTGCCATTGGCCAGACATTCTTTTCATTAGCCTTCCTTCCACCGCGCTGATGAAATGTTATATCTGTTTGAAGTAGGATAGAGAACATCTGTCCTGTTGGTGCCAGGCTATTAATTAGGGTTCATTATTGCACATGGAAAATATAAAGCTGATGGTCCAGATGCACTGAAAGTAATTATCCAATCACCTGAAACGATCGAAGGTGTAGACACACCGCGTTCTATTATGCGTGCATGCTATTTTTTTAATAGGGAATGCAAACTGCTACTTTATTCATTTTCTTTAAATATTTACTATGATCAATCTAAAATGCAACACTTTAAACACTTTCTGCGTATATAAGAAATTTTGCATATACATATTTCACATTTACCACTTTCAGCCAGCAGATGGCGATGTAAGAGCACCGAATTTTCAGAGGTTCAGATAACACTGAAATAGAATTTGAAGAGCAGGGAGATCAGATTACACAAACTTTAGGCTGCATTCACATCTCTGCATTTTAAATCGTGGGCAGATTTGCCGATATTCTGCCCACAATTTCACAACGCCAAGGTGTGAATGACAAATCGCAGAAAGCACATTTGAGATGCCATTCATTTGAATGGCACCTAAAATCACGGTTCGGTTCTACCGCCATTGTTGCGAGATAAATCATGCTGCAGTCGCGGCAACCCGCATCACGTGAAGCTTGTCGCCCAAAAAAAGTTAGGGAGCGATTTTTGGGCAACATTCTTCCTGTGATGCGGGTTGCTGTGATTGCAGAATGATTTATTGCGCAACAATCACGGCAGAACCGCACTGCAATTTTAGGTGCAATTGGCGTCTCAAATGTGTGTTCTGCAATTTGTCATTCACAACTCGAAGCTTTGAAATCGCAGGCAGAATTGCGGCAAATCTGCCTGCGATTCAAAACGCTGAGATGTGAATGCAGGAAGGATGCATCCCCTACCTAGCAGAGGTGATTTTCTCTGGCTTAGTCAGTTCTACACAGGCAGAAAGCAAGCAAGCAGGCATTAGGAGGTTAACCAGTAGCTTATGTTTACCTTGCTATTGCTGTCCCGCCACTCTGGCATTTGTGCTTTTATTAGGCTCCGTTCACACCTGGGCATTTGAATCATAGGCAGAATAGGTGCGATTCTGCCTGTGATTTCAAAGCGTTCTGCTAAAATGACAAATCGCACAACGCAAATTTCAGATGCCATTCATTTTAATGGCACCTAAAAATGCAGCACGGTTCTGCCACTGTGCCATTGTGGCAAACTCTATCATGTGAAGTTTCGTGTGATGTGGTTTTCCGAGATCGCAGCGAGATTTATTGCACTACAATCGTGCCCAGGGCCGTCTTTAATATTGATTGGACCCTGGGCAAACATTTTCTTGGGCCCTCCCGAATCCACTTATCAACTATGTGTGGGCTCAAGAGGAAGCTGCATTGGGCCTCACAACAATGACTGGCCCCCAGGGCAGCTGCCCCTTTTGCCCTGTGTTAAAAACAGCCCTGATTGTGCCAGAATTGCACCATGTTTCTAGGTGTCATTAAAATAAATGCCATCTAAAATACGCATTGTGCGGTTTGTCATTTTAGCAGAGCGTTTTGAATTTGCGGGCGGAGTCGTACTGATTCTGCCCGTGATTCAAAATGCCCAGGTGTGAACGGAGCCTTAAGTCTCTTTCAGACAGGCAGCAGTGCTTACTGATGGATCGCTTTTCAGAGGGCAGAGGAGGAACAGCAAGCATTCAGGAGGAGCTACCGCTGCCTCCTGATGCTTTTTTTTTTTTTTACTTTTTTGTTAATTGCACTTTGGCAGTTCATTCAAAATGGACAAGTGGCTTATTGCCCCCTAACTGTGCATGCGTTACTGCAACAGACTGGTGTAAACCCTCAGTAGTTTATGTCTCCCTTCTAAAATGAAGAGACCTCACAGTTGGACTCCATGTTTCTTTATTATCTATTATAGAGAGTCCATCATGTGAGTGTGATGCCACCAAAACCATATGCCTTTGCAAATCGAGATATTATCTTGTAAAAGTAGCAGTGACATCATCACTGTGTTGTACATAACCTGTGCAGAGAGCAGAGCTGTGGGAGGGGCTCAGCAGACTCCACCCACTACAGGCTGCCTGCAGAAAACTACAGGAGGGGGCGGAGACAAGACCAGTCACCCTGCACCAGGAGAGAGAGCAGCAGTAAGTGGTCTCTATTACAATAAGGCAAAGTTTCACACTAAATTACTGCACAGATCTGCAAGAAATACACAAAGCTCACCAAGATTGAAGTAAGAATACACATGACAAATGTATTTAGACAATATTTGCTTATTTCGGACTTTGGTTTTATTGGTATAGTTCGCTATTTAACTCTACACAAGGTGCAACACTTAAAATTATAGTTTGACAGAGAAGGAAATGGCTAATTACCAACTGAAATGTGCCATTATCACAGGTATACACGTACTATATGCGAAAAGTATTGTCTAAATAGCCCCCAGGGCATGGTTCTGTGTGTGCCAGGCTGGTGAATTGTAGCTCACTGCTGCCACCTGCTGGCACACAAAGGTTTTCATTTTCTCATTGAGAATAAAATCGAGGTAATCCTCTTTTCTTCTGTAATCACAAAGCTTCTTACTGCAGTGAGGTTCCACCACAATACTTTACAAGGAACAAAGGGGGGAAAAAGAAGCCCTAAAAAAAAGTGCTGTGAGCACCAAAAAAAAAAAAAATCTTTGTCCTAGAAAAAGGTTAGAATTTTTATAAGGAGGGTATATAATTTGGCAGCTATGCTATAATTAATGTGAATGTAATCTCTAAAAATGGATGTCTCTTATTTGTACCATTTTGATTTGCTAAATATGCCATTAAAAGTGTTTTTTTTTTTTTCAATAGGTACAGGTTGATCGTGCCAGAAATCCAATGCTGTCCAATGCACTGCATGTCTTATTAGCCACTCAGTTCACCACTGTACTACAGAACACCTCCCCATGTTATAGAGATAAGGACAGTTTCCACTAGGATGTAAACGCACAATTGTCTTTGTCATAGCATTAACAGCACCCTTCAATGGAAGCACCTAAACTCAATAATTTGGAGGGGTGTCACCATATCTTTGGGTATATATATACATATATATATATATATATATATATATATACACACACGCTATTCTACCAAAAGTATTGGGGCATCCCAGTTTTAGTCTGTAGGGTTCAATATTTAGTTGGCCCACCTTTCCTTTGCAGCTATAACAGTTTCAACTCTTCTGGGAAGGCTGTCCACAGGGTTCAGGAGTGTGTCTATCAGGAGCGCCCCCCTATTTGCATGCAGGGTGCCGAACTCATAGGTTTCTATGAGTTGTTGTTTTTTTTTTCATACCACATGTGTAGAGCCTGAGGCTCTAATTGGCTTGAAATAGGTTGGGCTTGGGGCGCAGAGTACTGGGCCCTAAACCCACCCACTTGTGACGCTAGCAAATCAATATTCGCTATAGTCTTCTGGCTGCTCCTCCCAGCCAATCAGAACAGGAGGCGGATCGGGTTGGCCAGGAGCAGAAGCCGAGGAAGCTGCGGCGCCACCACCGTAGAGGGGTGAGTGCGGACCTGGGGGGAGGGGGTTTGTTTGCCACCCCTCCAAAAAGTTTAGGACCAGCCGCCACTGGTGTCTGTGGGAATGTTTGACCATTCTTCCAGAAGTGCATGAATTGCAGTCTCTGCTCTAATTCATCCCAAAGGTGTTCTGTCGGGTTGAGGTCAGGACTCTATGCAGGTCAGTCAAGTTCATCCACCCCAAACTCGCTCATCAATGTCTTTATGGACTTTGCTTTGTGCACTGGTGCGCAATCATGTTAAAACAGAAAGGGGCGAGGGGGCGTGGTCTGGACATGGCGCCGTGAACACACGACTTTCAGAGCTCTGCACAGACCGGGACCTATTTAGCAGACCGCACAAGACTGAGGCAAATACAGCCCATGCCGGGTGAGCAGCTACCGACACAGAACCCCGGGGAGCCGCGGTCCGGTGAAATCACCTGATACTTCCTGCGCCAGCACTCGGCAACAACTCTGACAACAGCGGCTGCGGGACCCTCCAAGATGGCGCCGCCACGAGTCGGGCTGTCCGGAGTGCAGTCAAGCGCGAAGAAGTCTCATGCTGCTGGCGGGACAGGTGAGCCTACCCCGGGGATCTCTCATCCTCCCTCCCCTATACTCACACCGGAGCTCCCTAGACCTGACTCACCCGCTGACTCCAACGGCTCTGGAGTCTCAGGGATACAGCCGAGGGGGGACATAAGGGACATGCTGGCAGATCTCCCTACCCGCATGGATATCCAAGCCATGGCCACCTCCATAGTGGCAGCCCTATCCAAGGAGCTCCATGCCCTGAAGCAACAAGTGGATGGGGTGGAGGAGAGAGTAGAATCCCTTGAGAGTGGAACAATTACAGTAAACGCCAGGTTAGACGCTCTAGAGGCAAACCAGGCTGCATACAGACAACAACTGATTGACATTCAGCTGAAAATTGATGACGGAGAGAACAGGAATAGAAGGAATAACCTCCGCCTGAGGGGTATCCCGGAGGCAACAATGGGGGCTGACCTGCGCACCACTGTGACCGCCATTCTCAATGTGCTCCTGGAGCAGTCCCCCACGGCAGCCTTGGAGCTCGACCGGGTTCATAGGGTACAGGGTCCACGCCCCGTGTCCCTGGGAATAACGGACAATCCACCGCCCCGAGACGTTCTTTGCAGGGTCCACTTTTATTCCATCAAAGAGGAGATCCTGCGGAGGGCCTGGTCTCACGGCCCCATAGACTTTGATGGTGCTACCGTTAGGATCTACCCTGACGTATCTCGGCAGACCCGGATGATGCGGGGCATGGTACGCCCCTTATTGGAAACCATCAGAGAAGCAGGAGCCACTTACCGCTGGGGTCACCCCTTTCATGTAATTATACAAAAGCAAGGAGCCAGCTTCTATTTACGCTCTCCCACCAAGCTCCCCCAGGCATTTCACTTCCTGGGCATCCCGCCCATTGAAGTACCGGACTGGCTGGAACCCCTTCTCAAGAAAGACACACCAGGCCCTCCGGTCCCGCATCCGCAGAGGTCCCGGAGGTCCAGGTCCCGAGTGCTGATCCCCCTAGGCGGACACCTGCCACCTCGGAGGACTAAACACCACCAAGTAAGACTATAATGGCAGCAACCTCGGAAGGGAGACTATATCCTGTCCACAGACACAGGCTTTATTTACGAGAGGCTTTTTGGGTTCACTCAGAGGAGACCGGGATCGTAGTAACAGGATTGTCCTCTGCCCCCCCCCCCCCCCAATGGAGGTCTTTGTCCTCAAGAACCTTGGCCAGGTCTAAGGCTCCCTCCCCCGCGTGGTCCCCCTTGTGGTCATGGAACACTGGTGGATATGGAGTGGAACATGGGGGGCACGCTTTTGTATCTGCATGGACTTGGGCAGGCATCCACCGGGCGGAGGGGGGGTTTATGACTGCCAGGGGTAATGATGTTATAACTGCGATGACCGTTAATGTTTCCTCCCCACAGGTTGAACATATCTGGTTGCTGGGGTCCCCGAAGTGTGCCCCTCGCCCATGGTCGCCTGGCTATTTGTTTATCGGGGGTCTCCACTAGACTGGAACCCCTGAATCAGTGAGCTATGTTTAGCTCAGGTCCCCCCTTTCTGAAGGGTGTTGGGACCAGCTTGGATGGCACGGCCGGGGCGCGGGACACACGGATGGGGAGTTGGTGGGGGTGGGAAGGCTATGTTGGCCGGGATGGCTGTGGGGGGCGGAGGGGGGAATGTTTAGAGGTTATACTATATTTGATGCCTCTCCTGTTTTGTATGTTTCAATGTTCTTTTTCTCGATGCCTGTGTCTGATGGCCCTGTCCATATTCCTAGTTCCCTAGGGGCAGACCCGCACGCATAACTCCCTTACGGCCTGGCATGTTGCTAGACTGCCTCTCATATTTGTGTCCCTAAGTCCATGCATCTCTGTAGCTCTGACGTCTATTCTACCCACAACCCAAGTTAGGGCTTTCTCCAAGTGGAGTTTCTCCTACTCCATTAGAGATTTCGGTAAGGTTTACCTGTAGTTCATTTCTGCTACCTGAACCTCTGCTCTTTCTCTTTCCTCCGTTCCCCCCCTCGTACTGTGTTCACCCCTCTCTCTCCTCCCCCCCCCTTGGTTTTTGGGGGGTTTTTTTTTGTTTTTCTTCCCTTGTTCCCCGTCCTTCCGCCCCAGCTCCCGAACACTGCTATAAGTGGTCCTCGTGACCAGGTAAAGGTACTCGACATGGCAGTGGGCACGATCACGTTTACATCGTTCAATGTGCGCGGCTTGGGCACCCCCGAAAAGCGTACCAGGCTTTTGGCTGACCTTAAAAAGCATAAGTCACAAGTCGTGTTTATACAAGAAACCCATTTCGGGCACGACCGAGTCCCCAAACTGGGGAACAGAGCGTTTCCCACGGTATACCACAGTCCTTCTCTGATATCTAAGGCAAAGAGGGTCAGCATCCTTCTGGCAAATTCGGTGCCTTGGTCTCTTTCAGCGGTGCGGCAGGACCCAGGGGGGCGTTACTTGTTTGTCAAGGGTAGAATCGGGGACGTCTTACTGACCTTTGCGAACATATATTTCCCCAATGTAGATCATGTGTCTTTTCTGCGCGGGCTAATACCGGACCTCCTGGAATTCCAGGAAGGGCTTCTCATCTTTGGGGGTGACTTGAATTTCACAATGGACCCGGCCCTAGATACCTCACGGGGGGTTCGCATATTTCCTTCTCCAGGCTTAAAAGCTTGAAGAAGGAACTGAGCCTTTTACAGCTTGTCGATCCTTGGCGCATTTCACACCCAGCTGAGCGGGACTATTCCTTTTACTCAGCGGTCCATCAAACATATTACCGCCTAGATTATATTCTGATCCCCCATAGAGCACTTGTGAATGTCCTGGCAGCCCGAATAGGTGACATCGTGCTGTCGGATCATGCACCCGTCCATCTGTGCCTCAAACTGGACTCCCAGGTTCGGAGTCCCCCCACTTGGCGCCTGAATGAGTCCTTGCTACAATCCCCTGAAATTCGTCAGGGGCTGACCCGGGCCCTCACTGATTATTTTGAATCTAATTCAGGCTCTGTGGACAGTCCACTCACGGTGTGGGAGGCCCACAAGGCGGTGATTAGAGGCATGTTTATTAAGATTGGGACCCGCTTAAAGAGGGAGAGGTCAGCACAGGTAGACACACTGATTGCACGTTTGCGTCGCCTAGAGGGAGTACACAAAGCGAAGGCCGCCCGGGCGGTTCACGCGGAGCTCATTAAGACCAGAGAGGAGCTTAACTCCCTGTTGTTCCATAAAGCAAAACAGAAACTGGCGTGGGCAAGACGGACCATGTACGAATTCTCCAATAAACCGGGCGCGTTGTTGGCAAGGGCACTCAGGGGCCCTCGCACACGGACCTTCATTCCACACATTGTCACAACTGCAGGACAGAAACACACCAGGTCCGACGCCATGGCGAAGGAATTTTGCTCATTCTTTCGGACGTTATATAACTTAGATCCAAATCCATCACCGGCGGCTGCCACGACACTAAACACCCGGATTCGTGCTTATATCGAGGCCTCGGGCATGCCGACACTCCCGGAAGAGGCCATGGAGGAATTGGAGACACCTATAACGGTGGAGGAATTGGGGGCTGCTCTGGCCCAGACTAAGCCTAAGAAGGC
>BLSH010239013.1:172342-185335 GCA_018402905.1 Glandirana rugosa
CCCGGCTTGCGGGGATTCCCCTTTAATACACCTAGCACAAAAGTCGCGCCGCAAGTCGGATCACCGTGATCCGACTTCTGGTGCGGCTTCTATTCAAATCAATGGGCTCCCATAGGGAACCATTGGTTTTGAATAGAACACCTGACGAGGCTTAACGCTGTGTATACAACATTATTGAGCGTTTTGCCGGCTCGGCGTCCAAAACGCCATCACGCTGCAGCTTCAGAACGCACTGGTCCTGCGTTCTAGCTACAGCTCACTAACGCCGATGCCCTCTACTGCTCAAAAACGTCAACGTTTTAGAGGGCCATTGAATAACATGGAGAGCAGCAAAAAACGCCCAAAAACGTGGCATTACAAAACGCCCGTGTGTATGAGGCCTAAACATTAACATCTAATAAAAGGCAAGTAAGGGAGGTTGATAATCCCCGTTGGTTAATTTTTTGCCATCTTTGCCCAATTGGGGAGATTTCCCTTCGCTTCCAGTCCCATAGCCAAAACAGGAAGTGAGTAAATCCCTGCAAAATAAGCAGCGGCGGCCCATCCATTAGGGGCGCACAGCCGTGTGACAGTGAATATTCGCTATCCCCACACTGATCCTCCTCCCGGCCAATCAGGAAGCGGGCCTTGAGACCCTCCTGTCGCCTAGATGGGGTAAGTGCCATGAAGGGGTATGGGGAATGGTTGTGTGCCGCCCCCCCCCCCCAAAAAAAACACCAACCGCCACTGAAAATAAAGGGAATCTCTTGGGGACCCCCAGGCCACCAGAACTAGGTTCCTGACTGGAAGATTTCCCCTCTATTACTTTTTTTTGGAAAAACCCAAAATTTGGGATTTTTTTTTTTTTTTTACTGTCACTTTTAATGATAATTGCAAATAGAAAGGGTGAATCTCCCTAATGGGGGCACAGACAGAAATAAAAACCTGGCAGGGGGTCTAAGCCCTCTGCACTCTGTCCAAAACTAAAAAAAAAAAAAAAGTTTTGCCTTTAGTTAAACTTTAACATTTTAATATAAATTAGATGTCAATCTTTTTAAATTTGCAGCTTTCATTAAGATATTATCTGGTGATCTTGCCATGAAGGTCCTTGTTTAACCCCTAGGTGCGACAGTGCGCAAATATGCGGCCTCACAGCAGGTGGGCCTTGGCGCCATGCGGCTGCATATTTGCATACCAATTTGCAGACACAGCTGTGCCCGAAAGCCCAGTTACCGGAGGCTAGTGGAAAGCAAGAAGCAATCTGGAGCTTTTCGATCATGTGATCGCCGTGACTGCCAATCACAGCGGTCACATGGTCATAAATTCCACCCCACCTCCCGGCATTTGAAACCTCTTAACCGCTTCAGCCCCAACAGCCGCAGTTATACTGTGGCAATGTGACTCATTCCCGCGAATCGCCGTCATTGTACGTAGGTCGCGGGAACGGGTATTGTGGGCCCCTGATGTTAACCCCTTCCCTGCCAGTGCCATTAGTACAATAATTGTCCATATTTTTTAGCACTGATCACTGTAATAATGTCACTGGTTCCCAAAAAAGGTGTCAAAAATGTCAGTAAGGTATCCGATCTGTCCGCTGCAATGTCGCAGTCCCGCTAAAAATCACAGATTGCCGCCACTACTAGTAAATAAAAATGCCATAAATCTATCCCCTATTTTGCAGATGCAATAACTTTTGCGCAAACCAATCAATATACGCTTATTGCTAATTTTTTTTACCAAATATGTAGCAGAATCCGCCTAAACTGATGAATACATTTGTTTCTTTTACATTTTTTTTATAAATGTTTTATAGCAGAAAGTAAAAGAAAGCTCTATTTGTGGGGAAAGAAAGCACATCAATTTTGTTGGGTACAACGTCGCACGACCGTGCAATTGTCAGTTAAAGCGAGGCAGTGCTGTATCGCAAAAAATGACCTGGTCATTAAGGGGGAAATCTTTCCGGTCCTTAAGTGGTTAAAGAGCCAGGAGGTGCCAGCACAAAGAGGGTAACCTCTACCTGTTATAGGGTGACAACTTTCTTTTAGTTGTGTTCTAGTGTTGTTACTCTGTACATGCACCCCTGGTGGAGACTACAGGCAGCAGCGTTAACACACATTGTGCAGGTAGGATCCACCACCAAGCTGGTCCAAAGTAATGATCTAAAGCGGACATTGGAGTGAGTGAATGTAGAGAGGAAGTGGGTGAAAGAGGCTAATGGGGATCAGCAGCAATATAATGAATATTACAGACATTATTATTATTATTCTAATACAGGATTTATATAGCGCCAACAGTTTACGCAGCGCTTTACGATAAAGAAGGACACAGTACAATTACAATACAGTTCAATACAGAAGGAATAGGAGGGCAGACATCCCCTGCAACATCCTTAGATTTACAGAACCAGAGATTTTATGTGTAGTAAGAGGCAGCAGGCTCTATAAATACATAAAGGGTGCATTGTTTCCTATTACACATTGACCATTTTTTTGAGGATAGTAAGCTACATGCTCCTAAAAGCAACAGTTTTTTTACTTTTTTAATTTTTTTTTACTGAAACCACTTACTGGAATTGTTTGAATTCTGATTATTTCATTGTAAATACCTTAAACTGCTATTAAAAATGTACTTTACGTTAGATGGATGATCTGAGGAACACACAGGTACAAACCCTAGAGACTGGTCAGCCAGTAGTCTTTGGTCTAAGGCCAGTTCCAAGGGAAACTAAATTGCTTAATAATAGGTATAAAATCTTTATTTATTTTGCACATAAATATTTATTATAGGGTGAACTCGTTGCAATAGGCTTATAAAGTGTACTGCTTTTCCTAAAAAGAAAGTCAAGCACTGTTTGTATGCTTTCTGGCAGACTGCGTTAATACAGTTAACACATCAGCTTTACTAGTAAAGGAGGAGGAGGAGGTGTCTGCCCCTGATCCAAGTTATTAATGTCTATCTTTGCTAGTAGAGGAGAAGGGAGTGTGTCCCTCCGCTAAATAATTTAGGTCTATCTTTGCTAGTAGAGGAGAAGGGGGTATGCCCCACCTCCAAGTCATTCAGGGCTATCTTTGCCATTGTAAAAGAAGGAGGTTGGTCTCTCCTCTGAGCCATTAAGGTCTATCTTTACTAGTAGAGGAGAAGGGGGTGTGTCCCTCCTCTGAGTCATTCAGGTCTATCTTTGTTATTGTAGGAGAAGGGGCTTGGACCCTCCTCCGAGTCATTCAAGTCTATCTTTGCTATTGTAGAAGAAGGGGCTTGGACCCTCCTCCGAGTCATTCGGGTCTATCTTTGCCATTGTAGGAGAAGGGGCTTGGTCCCTCCTCCGAGTTATTCAGGTCTATCTTTGTTATTGTAGAAGATGGGGCTTGGTCCCTCCTCCGAGTCATTCAGGTCGATCTTTGTTATTGTAGAAGGGGCTTGGTCCCTCCTCCGAGTCATTAAGGTCTATCATTCAGGGCGCTATTCCTCCCACTGATACCAATGATGGGGCACTATTCCTCCTACTGACACCAATGATGGGGCACTATTCCTCCTACTGACACCAATGATGGGGCACTATTCCTCCCACTGACACCAATGATGGGGCACTATTCCTCCCACTGACACCAATGATGAGGCATTATTCCTCCCACTCAGACCAATGATGGGGCACTGTTCTTCCCACTGACACCAATGATGGGGCATTATTCCTCCCACTGAGACCAATGATGGGGCACTGTTCTTCCCACTGACACCAATGATGAGGCGCTATTTCTCCCACTGAGACCAATGATGGGGCACTATTCCTCCCACTATGACCAATGATGAGGCGCTATTTCTCCCACTGAGACCAATGATGGGGCACTATTCCTCCCACTGAGACCAATGATGAGGCACTATTCCTCCCACTGAGACCAATGATGGGGCACTATTCCTCCCACTGAGACCAATGATGGGGCGCTATGCTTCCCACTGAGACCAATGATGGGGCGCTATTCCTCCCACTGAGACCAATGATGGGACACTATTCCTCCCACTGAGACCAATGATGGGGCACTATTCCTCCCACTGAGACCAATGATGGGGCACTCTTCCTCCCACTGAGACCAATGATGGGGCACTATTCCTCCCACTGAGACCAATGACGGGGCACTATTCCTCCCACTGAGACCAATGACGGGGAACTATTCCTCCCACTGAGACCAATGATGGGGCACTATTCCCCCCCACTGAGACCAATGATGGGGCACTATTCCTACCACTGAGACCAATGATTGGGCACTATTCCCCCCACTGAGAATAATGATGGGGCACTATTCCCCCCACTGAGACCAATGATGGGGCACTATTCTTCCCACTGAGACCAATGATGGGGCACTATTCTTCCCACTGAGACCAATGATGGGGCACTATTTCCCCCACTGAGACCAATGATGGGGCACTATTCCTCCCACTGACACCAATGATGGGGCACTGTTCTTCCCACTGACACCAATGATGGGGCACTGTTCTTCCCACTGACACCAATGATGGGGAACTATTCTTCCCACTGACACCAATGATGGGGCACTATTCTTCCCACTGACACCAATGATGGGGCACTATTCTTCCCACCGACACCAATGATGGGGCACTGTTACTCCCCCTAATACCAACGATGGTGCATTGTTCGATTCCACTGACGCCAGGACATTTTCTTCTCCCACTGGCCACAGTCTGGTTCCTCAAAAGTTTGAAGGACAGTAAAGTGATAAAGCAACCTCTAAAAATCTTAGTGCTTATAATAAATGTGACCAATTCAAAGTCTCAACAAGTGTTGACTAGACCAACCAATGAGCTTCTTTATTTTGCTTTCAGTTGGAATATGATTGGTTGCTGCTGGCACATACCTGAACTCCTCATAGGATGCCACTTTCTGATGGATGGCACGGAATCTGGCATCGTTCTCCCTTCGGTACTTCTCATCTGCAGCCACAGCATTGGCTAGTTCTCTCTCCAGCTCACGGAAGTCGAGAATTTCTGGGCTATTCATTATTCAAAGCTGAGAATATGGAGGTTATTAGAACGTGTACATCAACAGCTTATCATCCCCACTCCCTCCCCTAAAATTCTAAAGTTTTGTGTCAACATTTACAAACATAAGATGCATCCGTGCAATATCCTGATCATAGAAGTCCTTATTTCAAATAACCTAGAAAGGGGCAAACTATACTGCACAAAGCAAGGTCCATAAAGACATGGATGAGTGAGTTGGGGGTGGAGGAACTTGACTGGCCTGCACAGAGTCCTGACCTCAACCCGATAGAACACCTTTGAGATGAGTTAGAGCAGAGACCTCGAGCCAGGCCTTCCCGTCCATCATCAGTGCCTGACCTCACAAATGTGCTTCTGGAAGAATGGTCAAACTTTCCCATAGACACTCCTAAACCTTGTGGACAGCCTTCACAGATGAGTTGAAGCTGTTATAGCTGCAAAGGGTGGGCCAACTCAATATTGAACCCTATGGACTAAGACTGGGATGCCATTAAATGTGCGTGTAAAGGCAGGTGTCCCAAAACTTTTGACAATATAGTGTATATTGGAGGTACCATAGTTTGACGCCATTTCACGGCAGTGCACGATTTTACATCTTGGCATGTTTGGTATCTATTTGCTCCGCATGATATCATCTTTTATATTTTACCACAAAAATTGGGTATTATATTGTGTTTGTTTGCGCTACAATTCATTTTAGTGTATTTTCCTGAAAATATAGTTTGATAAACAGCTGTGCAAATATCGTGCAACATAAAAAATTGCAACTGGAGCCATTTTATTTTCTAGGGTGTCTGCCTTCAGAAAATATACCTTGTTTGGGGGGGTTTTATGTAAGCTTCAGGCCTAAAATTATTATTTTTTTTTTTAAAAAACATATGTGCAATAAATGAAAAAACAGCGTTTGCAGCAAAAGGGTTAAAGGGATTGCAAAGTCTTGAGGTTTTTCACCTTCATTCTATGCATTAAGGTGAAAAACCTTCTTTGCTGCAGCTGCCCCCAGAGCCCCCCTTTTTCTTATCTGAGCCCATCCGTGTCAGCCATGTGCACGAGCCCAGTGGCTCCAGCCACGATCTCTGTCCTCATTGGATGGATGGATGGATAGCAGCAGGAGCCATTGGAGTCCAGTGAAGAAGGAGTGGGGAGGCGGGGCCAAGTCCTGTTGTCTGTGTTAATGGACGCAGCAGCGGGACTCAGAATCGCGCCCACACGGGTGCCCCCATGGAAAGCGGCTCTCTGTGGGGGCACCTGGTGAAGAGGAGGAGCGCCAGCGGAGCACCCCAGAAGAGGAGGTTCTGGGCTGCTCTGTGCGAAACTCTTGCACACAGCAGGTAAGTATGACATGTTTGTTATTTTTATTAAAAAATTTTTTTTTTGGGTCTGGGGCGCACGCACTGCCGCCGACCAATGGACACATCGGGAGCCAATCAGCGGACGCAATGTCCGCCAGGACACGCCGATCGTTCTCAGGAGAGGCAGAATGAGGGTCTGCCTATGTAAACAAGGCAGACCACTGTTTTGTGAGGGCAGAAAATTGAGATCTTGTGTTTCTGCTAAGCAGGAACACAAATCTCTGACTTCCCCGAGTCAAACCACCCCACACACAGTTAGAAAACACCCCCCAGGAGCACATTTAACCTTTGATTGCCCCTGATGTTAACTCGTTCCCTGCAGTGTCATTAGGACAGTGACAGTGCATTTTTTTAGCACTGATCACTGTATTAGTGTCACTGGTCCACAAAAAGTGTCAGTTAGTGTCCGATTTTTCCCCAGCAATGTCGCAGCACTGCTAAAAATCACTGATCGCTGACATTGCTAGTAAAAAAAACAAATAAATAAATAAAAATTAAATATATCCCATAGTTTGAAGACGCGATAACCTTTGTGCAAACCAATCAATATACGCCTATTGGGATTTTTTACCATAAATATGTAGCAGAGTACATATTGGGGCCTAAATTGATGAAGAAATTTGATTTTTTACATTTTTTCATTGGATTTGTTTTATAGCAGAAAGTAAAAAAATATTGTTTTTTATTTTTCCAAATTTTCGCTCTTTATTTTGTTTATAGGGCAAAAAATAAAAACTGTAGAGGTGATCAAATACCACCAAAAGAAAGCTCTATTTGTGGGGAAAAGGGAATCCAATTTTATTTGGGTACAGCACTGCACGACCGCGCAATTGTCAATTAAAGCAACGCAGTGCCAAATTGTGCCAAAAAAATGGCCTGGTCATAAAGGGGGGGGGGTAAACCTTCCGGAAGTGAAGTGATTAACCACTTGCGACCACCCCCCATGGATTGACGGCAGCAAAGTGGTTCGGTATCGCGAAACGCCGTCACCTGACAGCGGCCACAAGATTGCGCTCGCTCTCTCACTGTGTTATGGGGGGGCCAGGGAGTGGGTAGGGCGGACCCAATCTCCGCCGGCTACCAGCGATGGCCCCCGCAGTGAGAGAACGGAGGTCCGTGTATGTAAACACGGATCTCCGTTCTGTGAGAGGGGGAAGGGCTGTGATCAAAGGCTTCCTGTATATGGAAGCCATGATCACTCCCCTCCCCCAGCCAGGCCAGCCCCCATACAGTAAGAACACACCCAGGAACACAGTTAACCCTTAGAGCGCCCCCTCCAGGTTAACCCCTTCACTTCCAATGGCATTTACACAGTAATCAGTGCAATTTTATAGCACTGATCGCTGTATAAATGCCAATGGTCCCAAAAAAGTGCCAAAATGGTCCCACATGTCCGCAGTCCCGATAAAAATCGAGATCGCCGCCATTACTAGTAAAAAAATAAATAAATAAAAACCCCATAAATGTATTCTCATCATTCGTCAAACGCAGCAACTTTTGCACAAACCAATTGATAAACACCGATTGCGATTTTTTTTATCCAAAAATATGAGGAAGAACATAAATCGGCCAAAACCGATGAAAAAATTCGTTTTTTTTTTAGATTTTTATTTTAGCAAAAAGTAAGAAATGTTTTTTTTTTTTTTTTCTTTTTTTTGCAAAATTGTCGCTCTTTCTTTAATAGCGGCAATCAGAAATGACACAGAGGTGATCAAATACCACCAAAAGAAAGCATTATTTGTGGGAAAAAAAGGACGTTTGGGTACAACGTCGCACGACCGCGCAATTGTCAGTTAAAGCGACGCAGTGCCGAATCGCAAAAAGCGCTCTGGTCCTAAGGTGTGAAATCCTCCCGGGGCTGAAGTGGTTAAACCTGCTAATGCATTATTATAACATAAATGTTATCAGAGGCAGCTGAGTGACTGCCACCCTGCACAGAACTCACACGGAACTCACCTGGTTAGATTCGAATCGCTAATGGACAGCATCGATCACCATAGCAACAAGACTCTTGCTTTTGATATCCGCACGAGCCAATCAGAAACACGAACGTCACGACCGGAGCCTACCGCCTTCAGCTCAGCCATAGGTGTCTAGTTTATTGCCAGAAACTCACCCAGTCTTGTTTTGTGAGTTTTTTTAAATATGACCAGAAGGAAATGCAGTTTATTGTAAGAAGGAGCTGATATAAAATATTATCGTGCTAGTTTGCATTTTGCTTTTTTTTTTTCAGGCGTGTCAGCCCTACGCGGCGCGTGTTTTGGTTGCACGGGGTCCTTCGCTGCTGGTGTCGCCGGAAGTGGTGTGTGGAGCGGCGTGAGGTGAGTGAATGGGACGTACGGGGAACGTTCCCGGGGTGCAGAGCGCCTTCCTTTGTGTGTATGGAGGAGGGGGGAGCAGGAATGCTGGGGCTTGCTTGCTGTAAAACAGACCTAAAGTTGTCCATAAACTGGAACCAAATCCTTCTCTCCTGTCCCTCCTTTCTGGTGTGCTGTATACAGACCTCTATATGGGGGGACCCTGTCACCATTGTGAAAGGGAGGCTCAGCATGTGCACAGTGTGACTCACCGAGTACAAGGGCTCCATTCACACTGTGCACATGCTGAACTTTCCTGCTGCAATGAGCCACAAAGAGGCGGTGGAGCTGTGCGCTGCACCGCTGCAGTTCTGTGCTGCGCTGCACCGCTGCAGTTCTGTGCTGCGGGAGTGAACGGGGCGCATGGAAAGCGATTCTTTTCTTTTTGCCTGACCGGCGTTTATCCAGTGCGGAAAACTCCAATCACCACACTACGAGGGGATCTATCATAATGGGAGCAGACAGGATCTGGGGCAGCTGTGCATGGCAACCAATCAGCTTCCAACTTTCATTTTTAAAGCTTTAAGGTTTTCTCACACGGGCTTCTCTGCTGAGCAGGTGGATGAAAGATCCGTCTCTGCTCACTGTACGGAGATGGACCTGTCGGAGCCCCCGATCTCCTCTATGGGGAGATCGGATGTTCGTTTTCATTCAATCCTCCAGGCGGATGGAAAATAGGACCTCCATCCGCCTGGATTTCACAGACCGGATCGTATTAAATAGCAGCGGGTGTCAGAGGACATGTCTCCGCTGACATCCGCTGCTCCATAGGGATGAATGGAGCATCCTCTCAGGACCGCCTGAAAAACTGACAGGTGGACCTGATCAAAAAGACCGTGTGAAAGGGGCCTTGCTGAGCAAACGGAAGCTAGAAGCTGATTGGTTGCCATTAAGGATGGGCTCAGGCATGTTTGCAAGTGCACGTGCCCGGGAAGTGAACCCTGCACTGCACCAATCACAGGCAGTGAGACATTTTCTGATGCGCGGCTGCAGCGATCGGGGAAATGTCTCCCTGCCTGTGATTGGCACAGTGCAGGGTTCACTTTCCAGGCACGTGCACTTGCAAACACGCCCGAGCCCATCCTTAGTTGCCATGCATAGCTGCTCCAGTTTTGATGAAGTCCCCCAGTGTGTCAAAATGCCCTAAAGGCCCCTTTCACACTTGTGTATATACACAGAATTGGCGGTCATGGGACTTTATATGAGGCTAATGTAATTTACAAGTCATGAATAGATAAATATCTATAAACTAATTTATTGTACATGAAAACACATAGGTAGTTTACAGATTGCAATAAATAAATATCATAAAAAGCTGACAATAATTCACAGTGTATGAATACATGATCCCATGAATAAAAATAGATGCTTAGCTACAGTGGGCTGTAACATTTCAGCTGGTCTGACATACAAAATACTCTACGCGTTTCGAGGATCCGTCCTCTCGTCAGGAGTATCATATCATAATTGTCTATAAGTATACAAAAATTATATACTAGTAATTTGGTCAGTACCTTATGAAAAACCAAGGAGAGGGATCTCGGGTAGAAAAAGGTATAAACAAATTCTTACATGTCAGCTAATTATGGCCCAACCAATGACAATGTCGTACAGTTATGAACGGTACTCATTGGAAATAATCGGGAACGACTTGTCATGCGACTTTGCAGTCCCAAGTCGCGTAAGTGTGAAAGGAGCCAAATGCTTGCTTCAGGTGAGCTCTGGTGCATTGCAGAAAAACCGCAGCATATTGCACCGCACTAGAACCCCCCCTCGAGGCAGCACTGTGGTGTGAACAGGTCACATAGAGAACAATTGCTGTACCTGTGCAGATCTAAGTAGCTCCTGTGAGCTGGTGTGAGTGAGCCCTCCAACTATAAAGTTCAGCTGGGCTTTAAAGGAGAAGTCCAGCTAAAGCTTGTTTGGCTGTACTTCTCCTAAGGATCACATAAGTGCAATGCATTTTGCACTCCTGTGACCCGTTTTCAGCAAACAACGGGCTGGAGTCTGCTCTCTACTGATGTCACAGAAGTCAGTCCAGGCACTGTGTCATTTTAACAATAAAGTCTGCATCTGCCAGGTGCCTGGACTGACACCCGGCTCAGTCTCTCAGCGAACCGCTGAGATGGCCACTCCGCCCCCTCCACAGCTCAGTGCTCCAGTGTGCGAGGAGGGAGCAGAGCAGAGAGCCGTGACTGACAGTCTACAGCTCACTGGGACCTCTGAAAACCAAGCGATCAGCGGTGTTCAATCGCTTGGTTCTCAGTGTAGAGGCACCAGGGGACAGATGCTGCATCCACCTAGGTAAGTATGATCCCTAAAAAAACAAAAACCTTTACTTCTCTTTTAACCATGTTTTTTTTTTTTTTGCTAGAAAATTACTTAGAACCCTCAAACATATATATTTTTTCCAAACACCCTAGAGAATAAAATGGCAGTCGTTGCAATACTCTGTTACACCGTATTTGCGCAGCGGTCTTACAAGCGTAATTTTTTTGGAAAATATACACATTTTTGAATTAAAAAAAAAATAAGACAACAGTAAAGTTAGCCCAATTTTTTTCTATATCGTGAAAGACAATGGTATGCCAAGTAACTTGATACCCAACATGTCATGCTTCAAGATTGTGCCCGCTCGTGGAATGGCGACAAACTTTGACACTTAAAAATCTCCATTGCCAACGTTTAAAATGTATACAGGTTACCAATTTTGAGTTACAAAGGAGATCTAGTGCTAGAATTATTGCTCTCGCTCTAACGTTTGTGGCGATACCCCACATGTGTGGTTTGAACACCGTTTTCATATGCGGGCGTGACTTACGTATGCTTTCGCTTCTGCACGCGAGCTTGGGCGCTTTACTTTTTTTTGTTTTCTTATTTATTTTATTTTTACACTGTCCATTTAAAAAATTTGGTCACTTTTATTCCTATTACAAGTAATGTAAAACATCCCTTGTAATAGAAAAAAAGCGTGACATTACCTCATTAAAGTGTTACTAAACCACAACAGTAAAATCAGTCTGTATATGCAGAAAAGCATGCTTGTTATACTCACTGTTGAACCTAGGAGGTTAATCCTCCCCATTGTGTAAAAAGGCTGCTTGATCCTGTCTTCTCTGATCCTCCACTTCTTGCATTGTCTCCAAAATATGTCTGGATAAGACAGTTACTGGAGTCAGGCTGCACATGCTCGGTGTGGTGTATTGCTAGAGAGTTGTGTTTTTTTTTTCCTTGGGAGAGTGCATGTGATCTGCACAGGATCAGCACTGTCCAGACAGAGGGTCAGGGGTCCTGAAGCCTCATAGGACTGTCAGAGGAGAATGAAAACTCCTAAAAGCTTTAACCAGACACTGATAGAAGTCACAAGACTGCTATATACTGCTGACGAGAAAAGGTATTTAGCAGTTTATATTTACTAAAATACTTGCATTTCCATGTTCTGTGTACTGTGGGAGACCAGATATAGTGAATGCGGGATCCTGAGTTTAGTAACACTTTAATGTGAGATATGGGGTCAAAAAGACCTCAACTCTAACATTTAGACTTAAATGCAATAAAAAAAAAATTATAAAATGTCTTTTGAAAAAAAAATACCATTTAAGATCATTGGGTGGAAGTGATGTTTGATGTCGCTACTGCCATTCAGTGTTATGGAGCTGAGTGGGGGCCATCTATCCCTCACTCGGCATCCAGTCTACCAGGGAAGAGGAAGCGATCCCCTCCGCCGTTACCGACAGCACTGATACGTAGGTGGGAGGGGGGGTGCACCTCTCCCGCCACCGATAAAAGTGATCTTGTGGCGAATCCGCTGCAGAGACAACTTTTTTTCTGAAAGCGGACCACCTACTGTTGAAAAAAAAAAAATTTGGAAAATTGGCCTGGGCAAGAGAAGCATGGGATTTCAAAATAACAGTCATACTCACCTAGGTGGATGCTGCAGCTGTCCCCCGCTGCCTCTAAAACCGGGAACTGAGCAATCACAGACTGCTGATTGCTTGATTCTCGGTCTTCAGTGAGCAGAGAGCCAGTAACTGTCAGACAGCAACACTCTGCTCTGCCCCTCCGGCACTCACTGGAGTGCTGGGCTGTGGAGGGTACCGGAGTGGTTGGCTCAGGTTCTTGGCGGCTCGATAAGCCAGCTGCCAGTTTAGGCATCTAGGTGGATAACAGCAGACTTTAGAACAGTTTAGAACTAGGTGTACTTCTGTGACCCACATGAGAAGCATGGCCAGAAAAGCTTTGGCCCTACTTCTCCTTTAATGTAGAAGTCCAGTCAAATACTATCTAAGCGT
>BLSH010239013.1:188748-228553 GCA_018402905.1 Glandirana rugosa
GGCGACTGTTGCTGAGATCCAAAGAGAGACGGGTGTATTTCTATCAGAAACGGTCTGACTAGTCCCTACCCGTCGCGCACGGGGGGACGAAAAAGTGCATCCGCTGACGGTGGTATAACAGACTTTCTTAGACTTGTACGACTGGAAAGTCTATAAACCGTTTCTGGAAGTTTCGGAGGGTCTAGCGGACGTTGAGAGAGGTCAACCGGCTAGAATGTCGGGCTGAAAAGAGGGTCGCCGGGACCCGATGGGACCTTAAGGTCACTCGGGGGGTCGGGGTCCTTGACCGTAGGCAGCACTACGCCTATCTGGTCTGCAGTGGTCCTTCCCAGTGTCTATCCGCATCACGACGGATGCCAGTTCCTGGGGCTGGGGGGCTCACTGGAATTCCAGGGTAGCCCAGGGCCGCTGGGAGAAAAGTCGGGCTGTAAGATCGGCCAACTGGAGAGAGTTGCAGGCGATCTGGGAGGCTTTGAAGGTCTTTGCCAAATATCTGAAAGGTCAGCATGTTCAGATTCTTTCAGACAATATGGTGGCAGTCGCCTACGTGAAAAAGCAGGGGGGCACGCGCTGCCCATCCCTGATCAGTCTGGCAAAGACTATCTTTATGTGGGCAGAGAGAAACCTAGAGTCGTTGTCAGCGGTTCACCTGAGAGGAATAGACAATCACCTAGCAGACTATTTGAGTCGGCATCAGGTGGGAGAGTCCGAATGGGAGCTGAACGACGAGGTTTTCCAGCTACTGTCGGTGAGGTGGGGGCTGCCAGAGGTGGACCTGTTTGCCTCCAAGACGAACGCCAAGGTGCCCACTTATTCCTCTCTGGAAAGAGAGGCGGGGGCCAGAGGGATAGATGCTCCGGCCCATAGGTGGACTTTTCAGCTATGTTACGCCTTCCCGCCAGTCAGGCTCATTCCGCTAGTACTAAGGAAGTTTGTGCAGGAACGGACTTCACTAATACTAGTGGTTCCTTTTTGGCCGAAGAGGCCGTGGTTTTCGACACTGCTTCGACTAGCAAAGGATCCCCCTCTCGTTCTGCCCGAAAGGGAGGATCTGCTATCGCAGGGTCCAGTAGGGATACAGGCCCTGAAATTGTCAGCCTGGTTTCTGAGGAAAGCCTCCTGAAAGCGAAGGGACTTTCCGATAGAGTAATTGGGACCATTCTTTCGAGTAGAAAGAAAGTGACCCAAGTTATTTATTTTAAAGTTTGGAAAACTTTTTGTTCTTGGCTTCATACCAGGAAGCGGTCAGCAGAAGTGGCAGCTGTCCTGGAATTTTTACAAGACGGAGCGGATCAGGGGCTGGCGATAAGTACGCTGAAAGTGCAAATCGCAGCTCTATCCGTCTTTTTGGAGCATCCCCTGGCGTTAGACCCGCTGGTCAACAGGTTCTTCAAGGGTTTAGCTAGGCTGAGGCCGGCCCCATTTAAAGTATTACCTAAATGGGACCTAACTACGGTATTACAGGGCTGGATTAAACGGTCTCAAGAAGGACATCCATCCCTAAAAAGTACCACGCTCAAAACAGTGTTTTTGGTGGCAATCTCCACGGCCAGGCGGATTGGTGAGATACAGGCTCTCTCTATTAAGGAGCCTTTCTTACAGATTTTGAGGACAGACTGGTGCTGCGGACAGACCCAGGGTTCCTGCCAAAAGTGGCGTCTAGTACAAATAGGACACAGGAGATTGTGCTGCCCTCCTTTTGTGCATCTCCAAAGAATCCTAAGAAGGCAGAATTCCACCATCTGGATGTGAGAGCCTGTGTCTTGTATTATTTAGAGGCATCAAAGGACATTCGGAAATCCAATGCTCTTTTTGTACTGCACTCTGGTAAAAGGTTGGGGTGTCAAGCTTCAAAAGGCACGATTGCACGCTGGATTAAACAAGTAATAGTGGAAGCTTACAGGATTCTTGGGAAGGAGTGCCCTTTTTCCCCCCTGGCCCATTCCACTCGGGCGCTATCGGCCTCCTGGGCAGAACGAGCTGGAGCGACGCCAGAGCAAATTTGTCGTGCTGCAACTTGGTCAAGTTATACGACCTTTATGAAGCACTACAGGTTGGACCTCATCTCAGCGCAAGAGCAAGCGTATGGGAGAAAGGTCCTCCAAGCGGTAGTCCCCCCCCTAATCTGGTAAGTTCTCGTTGATCCTCTCTAGTGCTGTCCTGGACAGACGACTAGAGAAAACCAGAGTTAGACTTACCGGTAACTCTGTTTCTGGGAGTCGTCCAGGACAGCAGGGATTCCCTCCCTATATGCTGTTATAACTTTGGGCGAGTGTGTTTGTTTCTTTCAGAAACCGTTCCGGAGAGGAAGGGGAGGCGCCCTTTTAAAGACTTAATGCTTGTGTTTCCTGCCTTCGGAGGAGGAGCTGTATCTCTCTAGTGCTGTCCTGGACGACTCCCAGAAACAGAGTTACCGGTAAGTCTAACTCTGGTTTTCCTCACTGTGTTCTAACTGGGTGGGGGCTTGGCTGCCAGGGGCATGACAGATCTAACTGATCCCAATGACAGGAATCAGTAGATCCCTGTCATGCCGCCTGACAGAATGGGGAACCGCCGAGTTTACATTGGCGGTTCCCCGCTCTTCTGTAGTAGGCGATTGCGGGTCGCGGGCAGACATCGAGTCCGCCCAACCCACGGCCACACCCGTGGAGCGTGCGGTGGGCATGAGAGTGAGCCGGCGCGCTCCCGCCCACTAGCTTCGCCTGAGAAAATCGCCATTTATATACAGCGATTCCCGCTACGCTGCCACTCTGCAGCAATAAATGTATACGAGCCGATCAGGAACCGGTTAAACAAAGGGCCATTTTCATGTGTTTCAGACTTTGGGAGGGCTGGACTGTGGCCAATGGTAGTAGAAAATGCCCCATCATCAATGGTAGTCCACAATGTCTCAGGCCTGGTGTTCAGTAGGAGAAGGAATAATGTCCCATCATTGGTATCAGTGAGAGGAATAGCACCCCATCGTTGCTGTTAGTGGGAGAAATAGCACCCCATTGTTGCTGTTAGTGGGAGAAATAGTGCCCCATCATTGGTGGCAGTGGAAGGAATAGTGCCCCATCATTGGTGTCAGTGGGAGAAATTGTGCCCCATCGTTGATGTTTGTTGAAGGACTAGTGCCCCATCATTGGTGTCAGTGGTAGGAATGATGCCCCATCATTTGTGTCAGTGGGAGGTATAGTGCCCCATCATTGGTGTCAGTGGTAGGAATCATGCCCTATCATTGGTATCAGTGGAAGGTCTAGTGCCCCATCATTGGTATCAGTGGAAGGACTAGTGCCCCATCAGTGGTGTCAGTGGGAGGAATAGTGCCCCATTATTGTATCAGTGTGGGAAATTGTGCCCTATTGTTGGTGTCAGCAAAAGCAATTGTGCCTCATCATTGGTGTCAGTAGGAGGAATAGTGCCTCAAGGGCCAGACAAAGGCAAGCAAAGGGCCACATCCAGCCCTCGGGCTGCAGTTTGGATACCACTGCTGTAGAGGAAAGATGCCTGTACTTATTTATTCTGAATTTGGTCTGGTCACATGATCTCCCCAGCAGCCAGCTTCTAGGGATGGGAAAGATTTCCGACAACGTCTGCAGAGTCTGGGTGATTATAGGGCATCCATTGTCAGCTGTCCCAAAGTGCCTTCAGAATATAGAACACTTTCCTCTACACAGGGTAGTTAGTAGAAATGGGCTTGGGCATGTTTGAAACCCCACCTGCCCGATCCCACCAGGAAGCAGACACTGCACACGGCTAATCACAGGCAGTGAGACATTTCCTGATCTGTGCAGCTGCGGACTGGGAAATGTCTCACTGCCTGTGATTAGCCGTGTGCAGTGTCTGCTTCCTGGCGGGATCGGTCATGTGGGGTTTCAAACACGCCCAAGCCCATCTCTAGCAGTTAGCATAGGCAGGGCCTACACTAAATACAATAAATTCAGCCATCCATCTATCCTTTCATCCATCTGACTGAATTACAGGTTTTGAAAAGCCAGTGAAAAAGATGAAGAAAGGCAGTTGTGGGTTTTAAGCCCAACTGAACTTTCAGTTTAGCCCCTTCCTGATTAAGGTCCGGTTCACACAGCTCCAATCTAAGATCAGCTGCGATCCGCACTGCAGTGTGAGTCACATGCGATCTTTGTGCGATGCAAATTCAGCCACAGAGATTGTATGACTGAATTTGCATCGCAATCAGAGCAAACTCACACCGTACCCTTTTTTTTTCGCAAGGTCAGAATCGGATCACATGGTGGTTGACACCATGCGATCCGATTCCTGTGCGAATTTGCAGTTCGTAGTGCGATATGCAAACAGATTTGGGGGTGTCATTAGCTTTGTATTGACACTCCCCGCAGTTCGCATAGTACAGTGTGAACTGCTGCCCGGAGACATGCGATGCGGGAACCCGCAGTGGAGTCACAGGGTTCCCTGCAGTGTGAATTGGCCCTGAGGGTAAAACAAATCCTCATGCCTGAACACAGTTTTGGAACTTTGGCATGTGTTAGTAAAACTGTACATATCATCGCCACTATGTAGTGTATCCAGGTGGATTATACCGCCTTTTTCAAGACAAAGTGGGCTTTCATTTGGCAGTAAATGGTAATGGACATCTTCTGATGTTTCTTTTTTTTTTTTAATATCAATGCAAAACTGGTCCCAAATAGTAAAAAAAAAAAAAAATCATTATTTTAAATTTAGCTCTATTTTTTTGCTTTTGCCATAGCTTACTACCAAATGACAACCCAAAATATATTCTCCTGTCAATTGCAACGATATCACATATGCGCATGTTATCTGTTTTCTTTTTTTTTTTGGTTTTGTTTGTTTTTTTTTTTTTTTTATCCTATGGAAAACACACTGAGTGTCGGTTCACAAAGGGGCGACTTCAGCGTGGCTTGCAAACGACTTCTGTAATAGAAGTCAATGCAAGTCGTTTGAAGTTGCCCCCAAAGTAGTGGAGGAACCTTTTCTGAGTTGGAGCGACTTGAGTTGCCATTTGAACGGTTCCATTGCACTGCATTGAGCGCGACTTGTCAGGCGGCTAAGTTGCCTGACAAGTCACCCCTGTGTGAACTGGGACTGATAGAAAATTTAAAAATATTTTTTTTCTTTTTCCTTTCTTAACCCTATCTAAACTACACTGACCCCCCAACCTTTGACTCTGAACATGACCTTTGACCCTAACACTGATACTGGTCTAGATTAAACCTGATCTGGCTATTGGTACTTTTTTGGCTATTTATTTTGGGGGGGTTTTACACACACTTTTTTGTTTACACTTAAGGCCTCATACACATGGGCGTTTTTTACCGCCGCATTTTTTTGCAGCTCTCCATGTTATTCAATGGCCCCATAGAAACGCTGACGTTTTTGAGCTGTGGATAGCATCGGCATTAGTGAGCTGAAAGCAAAGCCCATGGCAAGCGTGTTCTGAGGCTGTAGCGTTATGGCGTTTTTGATGCTGAGGCGGCAAAACGCGCATTAACGGTGTAGCGCCATTAATTGGCGTTTTTGGGTTAAAAAATAGGAGAGGAATTTTTTTAAAACAAAACGCCTATTGACGCAGACGCTCCCTAGCGCTTATTAACGCCGATGCAAAATGCAGACGAAATCGCGTTTTGATGCCGATTTTTGCCTGACATCGGGCCCAACGTTTTGCTATTACGCCCGTGTGTATGAGGCCTTACTCCTCTAGCAAGGAGAAAAATATACAGTGTATCTTTTTCTCTCATTTGTGGGAAGAAAATAACACGGATGGGCTTACAGTGACTGATCACTGTGATGTCCAATCAAACGCAATCAGGTGATTGGGAACCAGGCCTCACTGTTCCTGATCATTGGTATGAGACCCTGAACTATTGGTGACAGCTCAGTCTCTGTGCAGCATGCTCTCACAGTGGCACATATATGCAGCCCCGTGCATAAAGACCCACTTTCATGTCGCAGCATACATGCGTATGATCCTCGGAAAGGCAAAGGGGTTTAATTCAGATAAGTATATTTCAGGTGCATCAAAACATAAGGTGGTCTTCTTTGAAAAGCAGCCACAGCCTGAGTAGAAAAGCCTGTCCCCTGCCAGCATGCCACAGAGAAGGATCCCTTGTTTTCGGTGTGGAAGCAATAGTCTCCCTGCAGAGGTCTGGCACACCCCCTGCTTAGTCATGATTTTAGTAAATCCTTCTCCCTGTAGTAAGGATATTAGAACATCTGGCAGGTGTTTTCTGCTGTCCGTAGCACATTGGTTAGGTTTCCCCTTATATCGCGTCCCTGTCGCAGGAGGACAGGAAATGATGGGAAATTTCTATAATGGCGCAACAGCCTACAGACATTGTTAAAAACATAACAGTCCTTAACCCTTCCACATTCTGTTTTCATGAAATAAAAAATGTTTTGGTTGAAGGTTGAATTTAAAGAATAATTCCAGATATTGGCATGCTATACATAATTACATTACTCCAGTCTATGTAATTATGTATTTTCCATACCTAGCCGATGCCATTGGAATTTGGAAATCATTGGTGTAGACGTTGCTAATCCGGTGTTCACCGTTTGCTTTTGGGTCTCGCACCAAACGGCTGCTCTCCTGCATTGTGTACACAAGAGGTCGGCCACTCGGCACAGGTGCCATTCAGAGAATACTTTGCATTTTCTGAATGAATGCAAAGTGTTCTCTGATTGGACGAGGCAGAGAAGTGGGGTGATGATGTCACCCTCCTGTATTCGCAATGCATCAGGCGGTGTCAGCGTCAGTGATTTCCAGCTTCCAGGGATGTCAGCCTCTCATATCTACTTTGGTCCAAGCTGGATCAGTGTAACTTTGTATAACATGCTGATGTCTAGAATTATTATTTATAATGTATGCAAAATAAAACAATTTACTTATTTGTTCCTGTGGTGGCTGGTGCTAAATATTTCGGGGGGGGGCGCGTCAAACCCCAAACAGGCGGGCGGGAAGGTGGCGATCGGGCAGCAAGCGCACCAATGACCACCCCGGTCCTTGAGACGAGAAGGTGGCGGCGAAGACCTTAACTTAGGAGGCAGCAGGGGAATGACAAGCCGGGCCATTTTCCTCTCTGTTCTCTTCCGGGCTGAACAGAAAGCGTGTCCTAAGACACGATTGGGAGTCCTAAGACACTCTGCCCAGTCGGGTCTCAGGAGCTGCTTCCTGATTGGCCGGGAGGAGAATCAGTAAGACAATAGTGAAAATGCTACTAAATTCTTGTTCTATCTGTCTGTACACAAGAAGGGGTTATATAGATGGGGGCTGAGGGGGCGAGGAGAGGTCTGTGTTCTATGTAATCCAGTAGAAGTATACAGGGCTGACACCTTTGTTGTCATGCCAAAGAGAAGGGTGGGAGCATTCTTTATTTGTAACCCATCAGCAGTTGCTTTCTGTACTTGCAGGGCTTTTAAAGGTATACAAGTGAAATATGCATGCATGCCAAAGATCAAATAAATATGTTCTTTTTTATTTTTATTTTGCCTAGACGTGCTCTTTTTAATATATCATTTTTGTTGGTGGTATATTGTACATCTATATACCCTGCTTCTACCTGTAACTCCTTGGTTGCTGGTCTGTCTTGTCAGATTAGGGTATGGCTTTATTGCTAACATTTGTTCTATTTATACCCAGGATTTGCAGACATGGACACCGACCCTTATGATGAGTTTGGGAACTACATTGGTCCTGAGCTGGACTCAGATGATGACGACGATGATGACGATATGGGCAGAGATGACAGGGATGTTGATGTGGTGAGACACATTTCCATAATAATAGACTGAACTGAACAAAAAATGTAATGCATGTGATGTAAGCCAGCGCAGCCTGTCTGTCAGCTGAAAGTCTGGCTTATGACATCCATTTCAGCACATCCCAACAAACATACCTTTTCAGTGTTCCTTCTACCTTGTCTTTAGAATAGCCGTTATCTCCTCTCCCCCTCTAAGATGATGTAATTCAGGAGGATTGGAGAGGCTGGGCATGTAGCACAGAAGTGGTTGCCATGTTAGGAGAGGAGAAAGATTAGCTTTCACTTGATTAGTGGGTGGAAGATATTTTAAAAGTCTGGATACTTTTTCATTCAAGTACATGGTACAGTAGGCACTTATCAGGAATATGAAATGCTGAGGTAACAAACACTTTAAGGTTCACAGCAGAAGTTCTCTCAGTGACTCAGCTCACCAAGTCTCGTCCTCCCAGAGGTGCTGCACTGGATTTACATTAATTATTAGAAGCTGTAAGGCTACATGGATGAGGAGAACAGGGTAGGCTGAGCTGCTGATTCACTTCTGGGAGTGGGAGGAAGGTCTGCTGGGAGGTGGAGCAGAATGCACTAAGCTGCTGTCAGTGAAGGGGAACTGAACTGCTGGGTCACTGCTGGGTGCGAGGAGCTGAGCTGCCTTCAAGAACAACCTCTATGCTATGGCTGTGAACCTCAAGCACAGATAACCCCAGTTTGATATTTTTGGTTTTTCCAATACTCTTCTTCAGAATTGCTCTGAATGTTAAAATGGAAATATACCCACTGACTGTTTCTCAAAAGAGTTTTACATTCAAGGCATTCCATGATTGGTAACTGCCACAAGAGCTTGTGCTCTCAACCAAACTGTCAAGTCATCAAATGGCCACTGTCATAGCTAATAACATGTGCAGCATCATGGCAACTGCAGATCAAACAGAGGCTACAATGGCACCTTCCTTGGCTGAAACAGATAGTAGAGTTTAGTTCCACTTTAATCTGACAAAAAAAAATACTGGCCTGCTGAATTTAGTTACAAAGTATAATCTAAGAGCCGGTTTCCACAGGGGTGACTTGAGTTGCCTGACAAGTTGCCTCCATGCATTGCAATGGAACCGTTCTAATAGGAGCGACTCAAGTCACTCCGACTTAGAAAAACGTTCTTGTACTACTTTGGGGGCGACTTTTATTACAGAAGACGTTTAAAAGTCGTGCTGAGTCACCCCGCAAGTCGGATCACCCCTGTGTGAACCGGCTCTTACACTCCTATTAAGGTAAAATTAACATGAGTGTGTTTTTCTCACTTTAGCAAGAATGCAGTTTGGTATTAACAATTCACTTCCTGACATTACTCCTGTCCTGTAACAATACATTGGTCATTTGTCTCTCTCCAGGCAGAAGATGACGATGATGATGATTATATGGGAGATCCCGATGAGGATCGGGGTGGCATGGAAGTTGTTCTCCATGAGGACAAGAAGTATTACCCCACTGCAGAGGAAGTGTATGGCCCAGAGGTGGAGACTATTGTGCAAGAGGAGGATACTCAACCCCTGACAGGTAAGTAAATACTCCAATTAATTTGTTGTGGACCTTCTGTATGTAAATTTGCAGAAGTACTTTACTTTAAAGAGGAAGTAAATTCTTCCTTTTTAATTGTACCTACAGGTAAGCTTATAATAAAACTTACCTGTATTTACTGTAAATATCTCCTAAACCTGCACTGTTTAGGAGATGTTTACTATATGCGCCGCCGCTGAGGTCATTGGCGCATGTCCTCTGAAGGAATGGCCGCGCATGCTGCTTCTTCAGGGCCCTGTGCCGTGGCCGGCAGCTCCCACGCACATGCACAAGAGTGACGTCATCGCGGCTCCGGCCAAACACAGAGGAAGATGACAACAGTCTCAGTGATGCATACTAGCTCATTCTACCTTGGTCTTACAGGTTTTTTTTTTTTTTCAATCAGGTTTACAACCTCTGTAACCTTCAAGAAGTATTTTTGATGCCACGTTCTATGATATAGATTACTGTGATGGTCACAGCAGCTTCTGCAATATTCGTCAGTATGCCAGATTGTTACAGTCATCATGGATTGAATCTATGTAACTACTTTGTTGCATTTTTTTTTTTTTTTTTTTACCTGTGATCCGCTGGCATTTTTAACTGCAGGAGACCTTTAAAAAGAAAAAAAATGGGTTTGTTTTTGTACTATGTAACCTCTAGTTAATCCTCACTAACTTCTCTTGACCAGTAATTTTACTTACCCAGTTCTCTGCATTCTCTGTCACTCCCCTGTGCTCTGGTGGTGGACTGTTCCATTGCGTTCTCACGTCCATTTCAGCGTAGTTGACCACCAGAGAATAGGTGAGAAAAGGCTGTGGGGACCAGTCATGTAGTGCAGAGGTTCAGGTAAATCTGCTTTTCATGCTCCCCTAGATGTAAATGAGCATAAAACACTTGCAACTTTCCCCAGTGATCAGCTTTAAATACGCCTGTTGAAGTCCTTGCAGCCTTTTTTGTATAATCCACTGGTAACTTTTGTTTTTCATAGAGCCCATTATTAAACCAGTGAAGACAAAGAAGTTCTCAATGATGGAGCAAGGGCTTCCAACCACTGTATATTCCATGGAGTAAGTGTCTATTCCCACAACTTCATCCATCTCAGTGCAACAATATCCAACTTGTGTCTCATCAATATTTTTATATTCCATTTTTAGGTTTCTTGCTGATCTAATGGATAACTCTGAGCTTATCAGGAATGTCACTCTATGTGGTCATCTCCACCATGGAAAGGTAGGCGATGGGGGAATTGTAATTTCAGATGTACTTTGCTTAATCAATTATGTCACTGAAGATGTGTAAAATATAGAAGGGCTGTAGCAGTCAAACAGGAGTTGGCTTACTTTAGCTACATAGGTAAAATAATATTGTTTAGCTTTTCGTTTATATAACTACTGCTGCTACTATTACTGCATTTTTTTAAATTTGCTGTTAGTGCCCTTTCACACTAAGGAGTTTTTCAAATGCTTTTGCATTTAAAATAAGCGCCTGAAATGCTCAAGAAAATACCTCCCTTAAAAAAAAATTAATAAATGCGTTCACACTGGGGCAGTGTGCTTCCGTTGCGGTGAAAGAAATCCTGCTTGCAGCATTTAGGAGCACGTTTTGGGATATAAAGAAAAAGAATGCACCAAAACCACTCCTCCCCTTTAAAATGAATAAGAACTGCCTCAAAAACACCCCCACTAAGCGTTTTTAGTGCAGTTTTTGAGTCACATGTCCTTTAAAAACCGCACTGCAAAAGCGCAGCATAAACGCTCCATTAATCCATAGGTGTTTTACTGGCATTTTTGAAGCAAACCAGTGTGAAAATGTCCTTAGGCACGCGTTTGCAGTGCCGTTTTTAACCACTTAGGGACCAAGCCTCTTTGAGATTCGGTGTTTACAAGTTAAATTCAGTTTTTTTGCTATAAAATTACTTAGAATCCTCTAATAATATATATGTTTTTTCTAACACCCTAGAGAATAAAATGGCATTGTTGCAATACTTTGTTACACCGTATTTGCGCAGCAATCTTACAAACGCAATTTTTTTTTTTTCTTTTTAAATTCACTTTTCTGAATTAAAAAAATAAGACAACAGTAAAGTTAGCCCAATTTTTTTCTATATTGTGAAAGATAATGTTACGCCGAGTAAATTGATACCAATCATGTCATCCTTCAAAATTGTGCCTGCTCGTGGGATGGCAATAAACTTTAGCTCTTAAACATTTCCATCGGCGACGTTTAAAAATTTCTACAGGTTACCAGTTTTAAGTTACAGAGGCGGTCTAGTTCTAAAATTATTGCTTTCGCTCAAACGATCAAGGCGATACCTCGCGTGTGGTTTGAACACCGTATTCATATGCGGGTGCGCCTTCTGTATGCGTTCGCTTCTGCCCACAAACTTGGCGGGACAGGACACTTTAAATTTTTATTTTATTTTTATTTTTACACCGTACATTTTAAAAAAAATAAAGAATTTGGGTCACTTTTATTCCTATTACAAGGAATGTAAACATTGCTTGTAATAGAAAAAAAAGCAAGACAGGTCCTCTTAAATGTGAGATCTGGGATCAAAAAGACCTCAGATCTCACATTTACACTAAAACTACATTAACAAAAAATTAAATTAAATGTCATTTGAAAAAATAAACATTTCTCCTTTAAGAGCATTGTCAAATGTCACTTCCGCCCTTCAGTGCTATGGAGCCAAGTGGGCGCCATCTTCCGCTCATTCGGCATCCTACTCTGAGGCAAGAGGACCCGATAGTGCCCGCCACTACCGGTGAGTCTGGTAAGCTGCAGAGACGACGGGAAAGTGGTGGGGGGTGCACCTCTCCTACCCCCGATAAAAGTGATCTTGCGGCGAATCCGCCACAGAGACCACTTTTATCTGAAAGAGTGCCGCCTGCTGTTTAAAGTGATGCTGAGGTTTATGGTAACTATCTGCTACCATAACAACGATATTCAACGGCAAAGTACCGCCGTATAATGACGGCAGGTGGCCCGTAAGTGGTTAAAGGACATATGAATCAAAAACCGCACCAAAAATGCATCGTAAGCGTCTTTTTACCGTGGTTATTCTGTGTTTTCCATTGCTTTCAATGGGAAGGTGTGTTTTTGGTGAGGTTTTTTTATGCTCCAAAGATGCTGCAAGCTGGATTTTTTAACCACAACGGAGGCTCACTGCCCCAGTGTGAACTCATTCATTGATTTTAAAGAGAAGCTTTTTTTCTTGAGTTTTTCAGGCACTTTTTTTTTAACACAAAAGCGCTTGAAAAACTCCTCAGTGCGAAAGGGCCCTTAGTCTTGTTAATAAATTCAGATATAAAGCTGAACTCCAGACATATGTAAACAAAACAGGGAATGCAGTTCCAAAATGATGAATACATCTTTAAATATATTTAAATGTAAGCAATGTGTGTACCTAAATATGAATTGTATCAGCCTCTTGCGGCCCTTTTTACAGCAGAGCCTTGGAGAGAGGTGCAGGACTGCAAGGCATTCAGTTGTGTTACATTCAGATTTGTGTGACATAGAATATACTAATAGGGAGAGGGCAGAGTGACAAAGATTACCTTTTCAGTCTTCTGCTTCTCCCTTCAATGTCCAGTCACAGGCTGGGGAAGGGCCAAGACCTGTAACTACAGCAGAGAAAAATCAGATCCCCTCATATGCCGGACAGGGCTGTGCTTTGTCATTGGGCTCTGCAAATCTTGGCACTGGATGGACAGAAAAACAAATCCTTTGGCTGGCATGTAAAACAATTCAATTATGTGTATTTTATGTGTGTATTTTGCTATTTGCCTGGAGTTCAGCTTTATGCAGAGTGGATAATACTGATAATTGCCTGTGTCACATGGGATATATATATATATATAGCCCTTTGTTTTTGTTTTTTTATTTAAATACACAGTAACATGTATATCTACCCCTTCTTTCAGACCTGCTTTGTGGACTGTTTGATAGAGCAAACTCATCCAGAGGTCCGGAAACGCCATGATCAGGATGTGAGTACCTGTCCTTTATTCCTTTGACCATGTACTGCACTTTCTCTACAAAGTAGGATGCATGTACTGTGTGGACAGTATGCCTTCTGTGTATTGGTGCTGCTTGTAGGAGCACAATTTCGCCTCATGTGCCATATATGAAAACCCGTAACAAGGTTAGATAGCGTTTTTGGCAAAACAGCCATTCATACTGTACTCTTCATTTCCCAACTGTTACAAAATGGATGCAGATTTGCTCCTGTTGTCATCAGTCATGCTCGGTTTTGCTGGCTATATATCTGCAGCATTTGATTTTGTTTGCTGAATGCATTTCTGATGAGCCATTGAGGCTGATTTACTAAAGGATCTGAATATGTTTACAAATTAATTGTGTGAAGATTACTTTCAAATTATCTAATTGCGTGAAAAGAAAATCCCTGTTTACATTTGCTTATTCAATCTGCATACAATTGGATAATTAAAGTGAATATTTACACAATGTATTGTGAACATTAGCTATTACCAAACTATATGGGAGGGTATGTTCACAACCACATACAAATTCTCAATTTTAGGGCAGCCCTCCCATCACAAATGTGCAACAAACATTACAATATATTTTTTTAAAACCATATCTAAAATCTTTATTGTGTCGTTGGAACCCTTTCTCTGCTCGGTTAGAGGGAATCCCGATATAAAGGGGATCCTGACATCCTCCGGTCATCATAAGGTCGCAGCCTATGCCGACGACCTGATCTTTTTTGTGTCCTAGCCAGGCGTCTCCTTACCGAATATTTTGGAGGCTTTACGGGTGTACGGGGAACATTCAAATTACAGAATAAATGTAGCCAAGTCAGCCGTTCTGAATGTTACATCCCCTTCGCCTGAATTAGACAGACTCTGCACGTCTTTCGCGTTTAATTGGACGACGGTTCCCATAAAATACCTAGGCATACATATCGCTTCCAACCCGGCGGATTTATACACGGCCAACTTCATCCCACTACTCCTTAAATTGAAGGCAGATCTCTGACTCTGGCACTCGTTAATCCTGACGTGGTTTGAGCGCTGCGGTCAAGATGACCATCCTCCCGCGAAATCTCTTTGTACTACAAGCCATCCCCATCCGGATCCCGCTGGGATTTTTCAAGCAACTAAGAACATTGTTTAGGGATTTTATCTGGTCCCATGGGTCCACCAGAATCAAGCTTCAGACTCTGTCGCTTCCAAAGGTATTGGGGGGTTTGGGGTTTCCCGACTTGCTTAATTACTACAGGGCCGCGCACCTCTCACGGGTGGTGGACTGGCATTGCCATGCTGCTTCAAAACAATGGGTAGCTCTAGAGATGGAGGAGGCCTCCTTGCCTCTTCTATCCTCACCGTGGCTCCAGGTAAACCCCCCGGAGGACATGAGAGAGCACCCGCTGATAGGGGCAACACTGGAGGTTGTGAGAGCGGCCTTCCGCTCCTCAGACCTGGCCCCAATTCCATCCCCGATGACACCGGTCATTGGTAACCCAGACTTTACTCCAGGCCTGACGAGTAGAGGGGTACGGAGGCTGGCACAACACGGGAAGACACGACTGATGTATGTTTGGTCACGGGGAGAGATGCCCTCGCTGACGGATATAGCGGGGTTGCTGGACCTCCCGATGGATGACTTGAGTACATATCAAATCAGGCATTTTCTGCGGTCGCTGCAGAAAGCGCACTTCAAACCTCACGATCTTACACCCTTTGAGTTGATCTGTCAAACAGGGGAACCCACCAGACATACGCTGGCTCTTCTATATAGGTTCCTATCGACGCCTGGTGGAGAGTCGGCCCCTCCTTTATTCGGCGGTGGGAAAGTGATCTGGGCAGGCAGTTTACGTCTTCCCAGGTTGACAAAATTATTTTACTGGCACACCAGTCATCCATGGCGAGTCAATACCATGAGTCGGGGTACAAGATACTCACTCGCTGGTATAGGTTGCCTCGGGTTCTCCACCGGATGAATGGTGCCATCCCAGACGAGTGCTGGCGTTGTAGCACCGAGGGGGGCTCGATCCTCCACATATTCTGGTCCTGTCCGGCCTTAAAACCTTTTTGGGAAGAGGTGTCAACCACCGTCAAAAGCCTAACGGCGGTGGAGCTTGGAGGTGATACGGCCCTGTGTCTCCTGCATTTGACCGGAGCTACCCCTCCGGAAATATAAGAAGACTCTTACAATGCAGCTCCTCAACGCGGCTAGGGCTTGCATACCGGCTTTGTGGAAGCAGACCCAGCCCCCGACTGGGGCCCTGTGGTTCTCTAAGGTTAACCACATACACCGTATGGAGGAGTTGTCTGCCTCTTTTTCCAATACGGAGGAACAGTTCAGGGAAAGGTGGAGACCTTGGAGATACTTTACTGGCACGAAGGACTACCTGCGAGATATAGCCTGATTCATCTAATTTCCGGAACCCTTCCTGCTCCCGCCCCCCCTCCGGTACAGACGTCTCCCCCCCCCCCCCTTTTTTTTTTATTTTTCTCTCTCCCCTTCCCTCTTTTTCTCTCTATTTCTGAACTTTAATTCTCTCTCTGTGTGTTGGGGGGGCCTTTGGAGGCTCCCCGCGAAAAATGTGGGTGCTGCCAGGGGGGCGCGCTCACTTGGGGGCCGCTTCTGGTGGGCTGTATGGTTCGCCGAGGGCGGCCTCCGGGCGCGCGATCCCCTTCGGGTGGTTAGTGTGCAATTTTCAGTTCCGAACACCTGCCAGGCTGGAGTTGGAAAGTCCTCGGCTGGATTTGGGTGGTACTGCTAATCGCTGTTATTTAATTGTTTTTTCATTTGTTTCTGTATACTCACAGCGATAATTCAGTTCAGTTTTGTTGACGTAATCGTATGTGTCTCGATACGCATCTTGTGTGTCATTATAATGCTCTATTTTGTATTTAATGGAATAAATAAAGAATTTAAAAAAAAACATATCTAAAAACACTCATCCTCTATGGATGCAATACAATACAAATGTTAACAACTTCAAGCAGCAGTCAGACATATCCCTGAAAATCATGTAGCATGAAAAGCAAACTACCATAAACAATAAGAGGAATGCAGACTACATCTAAAACAGCACCTACACAACATAAATTTATAATCCTATAGATGGAAAATACCTGTATCCACTAGTCATGAATGTAACAGGCTTGCATCTGTAGACAGCAGGGTATAATCAAGACCGCTATCTGCCTCCATCCCTCCCTTAAATCTACTGGGCTTCCGAAGTACCTCCCAAAAAAAGCCTATGGAGGTCCTTTCCCACCCACCGCCCTAACAGAGAAACATTGTTGAGACCCACGGCATCTCCCAAATAAAGAGAACGCTGGGGCTGCCACTCTATGCAGCCTGCGGCCGTACAGCCAGAAGTGACGCACCTTCGAACTGGAAGTGCATCACCGGAAGGCGGCCATTTTGCCCTCCAGCTTGGACCGCAAGCCGAGGTCAGGGGTGCATGAAGCAAGGAGAGCAGAGGGACCAGGGGCATCAAGGGTCCATCAAGGCTTCCCACCCAGTACCCACCAACAACAACCTGACGACAGGCAAAAAACAAACCACCACAACCACCGAACGAAAAGACAGATACAACAATCAACAACACAAGAAAGAGAAAGCACCCAGAAGAGGACACAAAACGCCAAAACAAGACAAGAACACACACCACCAAAACAGACTAAAACAAAAAATGTGTATATGAAAATACGATAAATGTGTATTGACTGAATTAAACAAAATGCTTCACAATTTCATGTTATGATTTTCATTATTGTTAATTTTGGAGCGGGGCAGTGATAGCGGTAATGAGCCACTAGTTTCAGCGGCACTTTTCCGCTGTTATAGCAGTGCGCTTTTAACCCCCCACAAGGGGTTAAAAAGGGGTTATAAGTGCCAGTGGGCGACGCTTCCGAATCGGTGTTCATCCGCTTCCGAAGCGCTGCCCATTGATTTCAATGGCAGGAGTGGTGGAGGAGCCGTGTATACGCCGCTCATCACACCGCCCCAAAGATGCTGCTTGCAGGACTTTTCCTAACATCCTGCAAGAGCACCGCCCCAATGTGAAAGCACTCGGACTTTCACACTGGGGTGCATTGGGATGAGTTTTTCAGGCGCTTTACATGTGCTATTTTTAGCGCAAAAGTGCCTGAAAAACTTCTCAGTGTGGAAGGGGTCTTTATAGATATAATTTACCTTCAATCAATCTTGTAGTCCTGGGAAAGTTGTAAAGCCGCAAAACTCGTAGACTACTGCTTGAACTTAACATTTGTATCGCATCCATAGAGGATGAGTATTTTTAGATGCAGTTTTAACAAATATATTGTAATAAAGCTTTGCCATTTCTAATTTTTAACAGATGTAAAGTGTTCATTCCTCAATTTGGGGTAGTTAGTTCATATCCCATTTCTATATATTCTTTAGTTTATTGTAAACATTCTCAATCCTTTACTAAATTGGCCTCATTATGTCTCCAAGGATCTGGAAGGCCTCAAATTACAACTAGTATTAAAATATATACCTATATATAAATGTAATAAAAATACATTACTAATCCCCAGGTTTAAATGATGTACATTCCAGCCTTAGTATTTGAGTGACTAACCATTATCTTTGCAGGAAAAAAGTTAGTTCCGTCAAACTTCAAGCACTATGTGTAAATGTAGCATACATGGAGCCGCTATTATCAATGGGTCAGCTATATTTTAGGATCACTTTATAGAGAATTACCACCTTTGTGTTTTGTTAATCTGATGTATGTTCCTTTTTTTCTTTCTCAGCTTTGCTATACTGACATTCTGTTCACAGAGCAGGAGGTGAGTGGTTGCATTGTTCATGTTATATATGCATGTAGCTGTTTGTGGTTATGTATGAATACACAATTATGATGTACCTTCCTTGCAGAGAGGAGTCGGTATGAAGAGTACGCCAGTAACTGTTGTTCTTCCAGACACCAAAGAGAAATCCTACCTATTTAATATTATGGACACGCCCGGTATGTAAAATCATTAGAGGTGGTGGTTAATTTTCTTTCTGTTTTCCTGCTCCCTGCAATGACAGATTTTTATGACCATCCTTAAGGCCCCTTTCACACTGCTTGAGGTATATGGACCTCAACTCGTATCAAAGTCGGACCAGAGTAGTACAGGGATTACTTTGAGGTTGGTGCGACTTAAAGTCGCACAGATATGAATGGTACTGATTGGAAATTATGGGGCACAACTTGTCATGCAACTTTGCAGTCTCAAGTCGCACAAGTGTGAAAGAGGCCTAAGGCCGCACACATTTTACTTGTTTTCCTGTATCTACATAGTCTGTAGTCCTAGTTATGTAACTTAGGCTCATTATGTAGGGCAAAACTTTAGAGAAAACTTGTGTTTTGTCCATACAGGCGAAAATTACAGTTTCGGTTTAATGCCCTTCCTTTCTTACCCTACACCTTTTTTTCACACTTTTGACACTTAGCTCAGACAAGGAAATTGCCTTGTATGCCTCAGTATGAAGTAACATGTGGGTCATTCCCTTTGTTTCATACTACAACACTGGTGCTTGGGAATTAGTCCAGTACTGTAACATGGGGGGAAGAAAGAGGCCTTGTGCCTGTGTAAGCTCTGGCTAGAGCAACTGGAAGCTTACACAGGGACTCCTTACATTGTTCTTGGTTGCTCATTGAGTTATGAGGAAAGTGAGTGTGCCCTGCTGATAAGCGAGGCACTGACGTAAACTTTTTGCTTTGCTATTTAAATGTCCATGAACCCTGGAGAATAAAGGAACCCAGGGCAAATTTTTTTAAGCCAGCCAAAGCTGTTTCTATATGATAAAAACAATGTTGTACCTGTATTAAGAGAATTATGTAGGGTGCTATTAATGACCTTCCAAACAATGCTAATTGCCTTGGTGTCCCTGACCAAAGACCCAGAACAAGCATGCAGCAAGTGAACTTAAAACTCAGAAAGACAGCCTCCATATTTCAGTACTACTTTTTTATGCAGATGATGCATTTATTCATTTATGAAATAGACTTGCTTCTATTTATGTTTTATAGGAAATCTGTCACAAGAGGAACATGGAGGCAGCTATTGTACTCCTAAAATGTTAGTTGCCTGGATGTCTGTCGTGCTGACACTGTATTGCATACACATTGCATACAGCCCTGAACACAAGCATATTTTTCTGACCTATTTGCAGGTCAGGCATTCAGCTTCACTACCCAGACAGGTGGCACTGAAGGAGGTCCATAATGACAGCCCACATGTTTCTCCCATGACAGGATGACACTGGTGCAATAAGAGCATTTTTTGCAGAATGAGGACATTAGTAAATTGCTGTCTGTTTTTATTGGAAGATCCTCCCACCCTGCATATATTGTTACCTCCTGTGTTTTCTAGGTCATGTGAATTTCTCTGATGAGGTGACAGCTGGGTTCCGCATATCAGATGGCATTGTCCTGTTCATTGATGCTGCTGAAGGGGTAAGTTTTTTGTGCCACAGCTGGTTTGTGCACCCAAACTTTACCTCACTTGGTTCCCTTATATTTTACATTTAAAACCATGAGAGCATAGAGAACATTCAAAGAGACCCACGCTGCATGTAATATGGAACAGCTTTCTGTAAAGTGTTGACATAATCATAGATTTTATCTTGTGTCCCACCAATGGTTTAAAATGGTAGAGCTTAACCTTTTCAGGAATCTTCCTCAAATGAGCAGCTCAGGCAGATTTCCAGGTTTTCTATCTTTATTCCATTCATATTCCTACAATAGTCTCTGCCTCCTTACATTCCTTATTTGTCCCTATACAGGTCATGCTGAACACAGAGCGTCTGATAAAGCATGCCGTGCAGGAACGCTTAGCTGTCACTGTCTGCATTAACAAGATTGACCGTTTGATTCTGGAACTAAAGCTTCCCCCTACTGATGCTTATTATAAGCTGAGGCACATAGTGGATGAAGTTAATGGGTTGTTGAGGTGAGTGGACCTTTTCAATGCTGTAAATATTAAAGGGAACCTATCCTTTCTCTATGTAGGATAAAACATTAGGTTAGCTTTACTGCCGGCCCCCTCAGCTGCTTATTTACATTTCTGTCACTCCATTTGTCCAGGAAAGCAAAATGACATATCAAATACATCTGTATCTGGGGGAGCTCCCCTTCCTCCCACATGACAGTCCTGGGGCTTAGTGTTTGGCTGTTCGGGCCTTGTCATGTGGAGGTACAACGTGGGTTTCAGCTGTGACTTGGACCTTACACAGAGCTTCATCTAATTTCCACGGGTGAAAGTGGTTATGAACAGCTGTGGGGGGTGACATAAAAGTGAACTGATTTGCTTTGCCATGAATGGGTAACGCACAGGTTTATTTTGAAGAGACTTTGTTGTCAGGATCATTTCCACAGAAATATTCGCATAAGATCAGGCGATTTTTATTAAAAGAGTTTGTTTTGGAGTAACAAATTGATATAACAATAAGAATATTATATGTGCCTCAAATGTATTTTTTGCACGTTATTTACCTGTGAAAGCCTCCTGAGAATATTGCTGGATGCTGCCATCTTGGATGTGATATTGGCAGCTCCGCTGACTCAGAACTGTCACTTCAGTCACACTCTGTATTATACCCCTCTGTTCACCCCTGACAGTTGTATTAAAGGCTGTGTAGGGTGGTTAGGAACAGAGGAACTCTAGCAAAGACAGTAATTAGCCACTCCCAGGGAAAAGACTATGCTAGGAATTTGACTCTCTTGGAGTATACAGATTTCCCAGCTATTTCAGGGACACATTGCAAGTTAATACAAAAAAAAAGTATGAAAAGGGAAAACAAATGCAAGTAAGTATTTAAAGCCCAACTTGGGGAAACATTAAGGCTGGGGTTCATACCTATGTGAATTGAATGCGGCTTACGCCGCATCCAATTCGCAGGACACTTGAAAACATGTTGTTTTCAATGTGTCCAGTTCACATATGTGCAGTGCATTCGCAGTCTGCATTGCACAGAAAACCTGTGCGAATTACAGCCCCATTTTGTTCAATGGGAATGCATCCAATTCTCAGATGTGTTCCGCATTGAACGGGGATTCTTTCACCCTCCTCACTATACCCCCCAGTCCCCTCCCCGGTCAGCTGATGTGGTGTGAGAACGGAGACAAGCCGCTCAACAGTGGCTTGTTTCCTTCTCACACAGGTCAGAGCTGGAATTCACACTGGAATCCAGCCTAAAAGTATCCCTTGCAGTGGGGCTGCACCTGCACTTCTAGAGTCAATTGCTCGTTTAGGTCTAGCGGACATTGAAAAGATAACTTATCCGATCCTCTGCGCTGCTAGACTGGAAGCATCTTCTCCCCCATGCTTTAGTGCTCAAGGGTCCTGATATCATCAAGACCAATGTAGGGTTTAAAGCCCTTCAATGGGTGTTAAGACACTGAGGGACAGTCCACTGCCAGAGTATTGTGAAGCGGAGGATCAGGTAAGTAAAAGCACTTCTCTCCCCTAGACAAAATGAGCAGTTAACCAATGCATTGTGGACGTAGCCCACTGCAAAGGATAAAGTTTATCACAGTTGGGCTTTAAAATACTTGCATTGTCTGTTCTTTTATCTGCATTTTGTTATGTTGGTCACAGGTGCTTTTGGTATATTCCTTCCTCCAGTAATAACGGTTTGTCTCTATCTTCAGCATGTATTCCACGGACGAGAATCTCATTCTGTCTCCTCTCTTGGGCAATGTCTGCTTTGCAAGCTCACAGTACAGCATATGCTTCACCCTGGGCTCTTTTGCCAAGATCTATGCGGATACTTTCGGTATGTTTCTGTACTAATTAATGTATGACATTGCAAAATAGTATAAGCTAGGTTAGAGCGTAAAAATCTAATAAAAAATAGCTTTAACATTAGCCTGCTTATATGTGATAATAGAGACAACCTGCTGTGATTGTAACATAAAACATGTTGAAACCTACATGAAAGGAAAGGGTAGTTGCTTGAAGAATAGATTGCCTGATACCTTAGGCCTGTAGTAGGCAAGCAATTCTGTCACCCACAACCAGTAGCAGAAACACTATAATTCAACTTTCATTGTCCCTAATTGAAGTTGGCTTATCACTAGTTCTAGCAGCGGGAGAGGGACTCCTAAGGATAAAGTCAATTGAAATGTGAGAGATTTTTTTTGGAAACCCAGCTTTGTGTAATACAGACTGAGGCAATGCATACATTCAAGAAAGAACTTAAATGAACAGTTTAAATATACATTAAATAATCCCATTATTGTGGAAACTACATACAGTATGTGTAGAAAAAGGAAAGGATTATGTAAAGGTTATGCATTGTGTTAGTTGTGATTATATTTGGGAACTATTGAGTTATTATTCAACCGTTTGGAACCTTGCATAAAAGAAAAAGGACCGGTTGGTAGTCCTAGATTGGACTGTAATTATTATATTATATATACAGTGGATATAAAACGTCTACACACCCCGATAAAAATGTCAGGTTTCTGTGATGAGAATGAGACAAAGATAAATAATTTCAGAGATTTTTCCACCTTTAGTGTGACCTATAAACTGTACAACTCAAATGAAAAACCAACTGAAATCTTTTAGAGGGGGGAATAAAAATAAAAAACTAAAATATGATTGCATAAGTGTGCACACCCTTAAACTAATACTTTGAAGCACCTTTTGATTTTATTACAGCACTCAGTCTTTTTGGGTATGAGTCTATCCGCATTGCACATCTTGACCTGGCAATATTTGCCCACTCTTCTTTGCAAAAACACTGTCAGATTGCGAGGGCATCTCCTAGGCAAAGCCCTCTTCAGATCACCCCACAGATTTTCAATGGGATTCAGACCGGGTTCGCACAGCTTCTCTCTGCAAGCAGTGTCACGCACAGAGCGGCTCATACAAGCCTGCTATCTGTCCACTGTGATACTCCTCATCTCCTGTATACACACACCGGACACCACCTCAATGGGTGGTACTCAGGGTGAACCCCGCCCCCTTTCGGTATCGTCCATTTTTTTTGTTTCAGCCGATAAAAAAAGCACAGTTTTCGGACGATAATTTTCGGTTGCTGAAATTCGGTGCATCCCTAATATACACCTCCTGTAACAGAAGATCGTATCGCTTGTGGCTATTAACCCTGCCAGGGCCTTTATCCCATCCCCTATGGGCCAGATGGAAATCCACCTCTTGGTAAGTAATCAGTGTTGGAAGCTCTCCGTAACACTTACACCTCCTATCACGGAAGGTAAATATCGCCTGTGGCCGATACCTCTGCCAGGTTCTTAGTCCCTCCGGACCAGATGGGAGTCGTCCTGTTTTATGTGTTGAGTATTATAGGCCATTCTTAGTGTGATGGCTGCATTAGTTTTCTTCTTATGCCTTCTTTCTTCTATTTTCAATCAGTGATCCAGTCAGTAAGTTGGTTGTCTTTCAAAAGCACAAGCTCTCCAGCAGAATGTATCAGCTTACAGGGATGAGACAAAACAATTACCACTGCAGTGGTATAAAGCTGCACTGCAGTGGTAAATGGTTTGTCTCAACCCTGTAAACAGACACATTCTGCTTGAGAGCTTGTGCTTTTGAAAGACAACAGACTTACTGACTGGATCACTGATTGAAAATAGAAGAGAGAAGGCATAAGAAGAAAACTAATGCAGCCATCACACTAATAATGGCCTATAATATCGAACACATATAAAGAGGAGGACTCCCATTGGTCCGGAGGGACTAAGACCCTGGCAGAGGTATCAGCAGCGGCTCACGCATGCGCACTAGGGACCCGGCCGTGAAGCCAAATGGCTACACGTCCAGGTTCCCTTAGCCTCAATGGGGGCGGCAGCACTCTACCTGCCGATCCGAAGATTGGTGGGCGGTGCCGACATTGCTGAACTCCAGGACAGTGTCCTCAAGTTAAAAGTCAGCAGCTACTGTATGTGTACCTGCTGACTTTTAATTTTTAACGTGACGGGCGGCGGACCTCCGCTTTAATTGAGACGATTATTAGAGTTATTTGAAGCATCTTGTAACAATGTCATGTTTTCCTTAGGTGATATCAACCACTTGGAGTTTTCTAAACGACTGTGGGGCGATATCTACTTCAATCCCAAGACGTAAGTATTTCTTTAAAAAAGACATCATATTTAAAGTGGGGAAAATTAATTATTTGATCCCTTGCAGATTTTGTAAGTTTGCCCACTTACAAAAAAATGAAGGGTTATAATTTCTATCATAGGTGTATTTTAAATGATAGAGACAGAATATCAACCAAAAATCCAGAAAAAACACAATGCAAAATGTTATAAATTAAGTTGCAGTTCAGTGAGTAGAATAAGTATTTTATTCACAAGCAAAACAGGACTCAGGAGGGATTTTGGTCCACTCTTATTTACAGATGTTCTCTAAATCCTTAAGGTTTCTTGGCTGTCTCTTGGCAACTCGAAGTTTCAGCTCCCACCATAAATTTTCTATAGGATTAAGGTCTGGAGACTGCCTAGGCCCCTCCATGACCTTAAGGTGCTTCTTCTTGAGATACTCCTTTGTTGCCTTGGCGGTATGTTTTGGGTCATTGCCATGCTGGAAGACCCATCCATGACCCATCTTCAGTGTTCTGGCTGAGGGAACAAGGTTCTCATCCAAGATTTTACAATACATGGCCCAGTCCATTGGCCCCTCAATGCGGCAAAGTCGGCCTGTACCTTTAGCAGAGAAACAGTCCCAAAGCATAATGTTTCCACCTCTGTGCTTAACTGTAGGGATGGCGTTCTTAGTGTCATGATCAGCATTTTTCTACCTCCAAACACAGCCAAAAATCACGCTTGTAAGACCGCTACGCAAATACAGTGTGACATAAAGTTTTGCAATGACTGCCATTTTATTCTCTAGGGTGTTAGAAAGAGAAATATATAATGTTTATAGCAAAAAAAAAGTTTTTAACTTGTAAACACGGAACTCCAAAAGTAAACAAAGGAAAATTTGGTCCCAGGACTTTAAATGAGACATGCCACATATGAACAAACGTACAAGTGTATAAAAAGTTAATATTTTATTCACATACTGTATACAGATTAACATAATGATAGACAACATAATCATTTGCAGAGATCTGGCCATCAAGAGCCCTGAAAAGAGCTGACATGACACAAAATAAGTAGAATAAAATATTCATGAATATACAAACACATGATAAGAATGATGTAAAAAAAAGTATACATGAGCAGATACATGATAATTAGTGTAGAAGTTAGATGGTATAGGCATTGATGTAACTATGCATTTTGTGGCTTGTAGCCACTCGTCAGGAGTGCTATGAATTACAGTGGATGTCAGCTCAGAAAATTGGCCTAGCTTGAGAGGAAAAGAGAACCATAACAGGGTCTGACCCGGGGCTGAGGCAAGGATAATCCCGTCCCAACCAAGAGAAACAGACAGGGTGGAAACCATGGTAAAATTAGTGATCCATACCAAGGAGGGAGACATGGAAGGACACATCAATCCCTGTCTATTCAAGTAGTAATGGGTAAGGTGTGCAGAATGCGGCAAAGGACCAGGACCAAATTTTCCTTTGTATACATATTCGGGATGGAGCCATGTCCCAGTGGGTGCAACAGATCACATTTTTCTTTTTCGTCATGAACTCCAAAAAGAGGCTCCGTCTAGAAGTGGTTAAAGGTGTTAGCACGCTTTGTATGGACATGTGTGCATCGCTATTTCTAAATTACCATCTTACAAATTTTTGTTAACTTTTCTACCATTTTTCAAGACGGAAATTTACCAAGAAAGCTCCAACAAGCAGCTCGCAACGCAGTTTTGTGGAGTTTGTCCTTGAACCCCTTTACAAGATCCTGGCTCAGGTATGTTGGGTTTAAATGTGTAGGTTCTGGTCCTGGTGCACTCTGATCTGATTTATTCATTGTTCGTTTTTGTCGTGCAGGTGGTGGGTGATGTAGACACATCTCTGCCTCAGACCCTGGAGGAGCTAGGGATCCACCTCACCAAGGAGGAGTTAAAACTGAACATCCGACCTCTGTTGAGGCTTGTGTGTAACCGCTTTTTTGGGGAATTTACAGGTAAGCTCATAGGATCATACACTTCTATATATTATGTACAGTATATCACAAAAGTGAGTACACCCCTCACACTTTTGGAAATATTTTATTCTATCTTTTCATGTGACAACACTGAAGAAATTACACTTTGCTGCAATGTAAAGTAGTCAGTGTACAGCTTGTATAACAGTATAAATTTTCTGTCCCCTCAAAATAACTCGACACACAGCCATTAATGTCTAAACTGCTGGCAACAAAAGTGAGTACACTCCTAAGTGAAAATGTCCGAATTGGGCTCAATTAGCCATTTTCCCTCCCCTGTGTCATGTGACTCATTAGTGTTACAAGGTCTCAGGTGTGAATGGGGAGCAGGTGTGTTAAAGTTGGTGTTATCGCCTCACTCTCTCATACTGGTCACTGGAAGTTCAACATGGCACCTCATGGCAAAGAACTCTCTGAGGATCTGAAAAAAGAATTGCTCTACATAAAGATGGCCTAGGCTATAAGAAGATTGCCAAGGCCCTGAAATTGAATTGCAGCACGGTGGCCAAGACCATACAATGGTTTAACAGGACAGGTTCCACTCAGAACAGGCCACGCCATGGTCAACCAAGGAAGTTAAGTGCACGTGCTTAGCGTCATATCCAGAGGTTGTCTTTGGGAAATAGACGTAGCAGTGCTGCCAGCATTGCTGCAGAGGTTGAAGGGGTGGGGGGGTCAGCCTGTTAGTGCTCAGATCATACGCCGCACACTGCATCAAATTGGTCTGCATGGCTGTCGGCCCAGAAGGAAGCCTCTTCTAAAGATGATGCACAAGAAAGCCTGCTAACAGTTTGCTGAAGACCAGCAGACTAAGGACATGGATTACTGAAGCCATGTCCTGTGGTCTGATGAGACCAAGATAAAAGTATTTGGTTCAGATGGTGTCAAGCTTGTGTGGCAGCAACCAGTTAAGGAGTACAAAGACAAGTGTGTCTTGCCTACAGTCAAGCATAGTGGTTGGGAGTGTCATGGTCTGGGGCTGTATGAGTTCTGCCGGCACTGGGGAGCTATAGTTCATTGAGGGAACCATGAATGCCAACATGTACTGTGACATACTGAAGCAGAGCATGATCCCCTCCCTTCGGAGACTGGGCCGTAGGGCAGTATTCCATTATAACGACTACCAAGACGACCACTGCCTTGCTAAAGAAGCTGAGGGTAAAGGTGATGGACTGGCCAAGCATGTCTCCAGACCAAAACCCTATTGAGCATCTGTGGGGCATCCTCAAATGGAAGGTGGAGGAGTGCAAGGTCTCTAACATCCACCAGCTCTGTGATGTCATCCTGGAGGAGTGGAAGAGGACTCCAGTGGCAACCTGTGAAGCTCTGGTGAACTCCATGCCCTTAGGGGGTTAAGGCAGTGCTGGGAAATAATGGTGGCCACACAAAATATTGACACTTTGGGTCCAATTTGGACATTTTCACTTAGGGGTGTACTCACTTTTGTCGCCAGCAGATTCAACATTAATGGCTGTGTGTTGAGTTATTTTGAGGGGACAGCAAATTTACACTGTTATACAAGCTGTACACTCATTACTTTACATTGTAGCAAAGTGTCATTTCTTCAGTGTTGTCACATGAAAAGATATAATAAAATATTTACAAAAATGTGAGGGGCGTATTCACTTTTATGAGATACTGTATGTTTTTTTGGCTTAATCCAAGGTTACACATTGCTTGCATGTACTAAATGGCAAAACGTGTGTGGACATCTGGCAGTTTAACAACTTACTACAAAACTGTGGTCTTTAGCAGCCCTCACTCTTCTGGGAAGATGAGATTTTAAAGTGTGTCTGTGGGGAAAATGTGTCAGTTTGTGAGGTCAGGTACTGATGCTGAATGAGAATATCTGGCTTGCAATCTGACATTCCATTTCATCACAAAAGGTGTTTAGTAAGATTGAGGCCGTAGGGTTCAATACTGAGTTGGCCCACCCTTTGCAGCTATAACAGCTGGGAAGGCTGTCCACAAGGTTTAGGAGTGGGTCTATGGGAATGTTAGACCATTCTTCCAGAAGCGCATTTGTGAGGTCAGGCACTGATGTTGGATGAGAAGGCCTGGCTTGCAGTCATCGCTGGAATTCATCCCAAAGGTGTTCTATCGGTTAGAGATCAGGACTCTGTCCAGGTCAGTCAAGTCCCTCCACCCCAAACTCGCTCATCCATGTATTTATGCACCTTGCTTTGTGCACTGGTGCGCAGTCATGTTGGAACAGGAAGGGGCCATCCCCGAACTGTTCCCACAAAGTCGGGAGCATGAAATAGTCTAAAAGGGGCCAAGCCCAGTCCCTGAAGAACAACCCCACACCATAATCCCCCCTCCACCAAATGACTCATTTTCCCAGTTTATTTTTCTGTGTTTTGACTTTTTACTGGTTTGCCACAAGTGATCAGTACACGCAGGGAATGCTGTCCTTGCACAGAAAAATAGCAGAATTACCTAATGCTGATTGACTGCAGTTTTTGCACAAAGGAGCTCACAAGAGCCTCAGAGAAGAGCATGCAGCATAAAATTACGACTCTTTTTTGTTAAGGGGAACGTGTCATAAAGCTAAACCTTTCTTATGGAAGTAGCTGTACAGTGACTCAACTGTATGTGGTTGAACCTACTGAGCTTTGCTGTCAGTGAGTCCATGTACAATTTCCCAATGCACACCTTCCTGGAGAAATGCCCAGTATATGTAAGCAGGTGCTGCAGCGACCATCTGCTGGAACTGAAGACAGTCAAAGCGAGAGAACATCACCAGAACACCATGGATCCGCAGAATGGGTCCAAAGCTCTATTACAGCGAATGCAAAGTTTCACAGCCTTGCAGGACCCCTTAATAAGGCATGTGCTTCTTCTGTAATAAGGTGATCGCTGAATAAAGCTTTGGACCTATTCTGGAGAACCACGGTGTGCTGGTGGTGATCTCTCGCTTTGCTGTCAGTGAGCTGGCAGCCCTGGAACTTGCTAAGAATGTGCAAGTCAAGGAATGGTAGTCATCTCCTGATGCTTCTAAAGCAGGTGCTTTGGTTTTTGGACAGAATCCCTGTAAAGTACACTTGAGAAATATATGAAAGCTGCTATCACTGACCATCTTCTAGAAACAGTGATTGTGTCTGGCTACAGTACTGTTTCTGAATCAATAATCCCAGAACAGTAATATTCCACCCTTCTAAATTGTAAGCTCTAACGAGCAGGGCCCTCTGATTCCTCCTGTATTGAATTGTATTGTAACCGTACTGTCTGCCCTCATATTGTAAAGCGCTGCGCAAACTGTTGGCGCTATATAAATCCTGTATAATAATAATCCCAGTGATGCTAAAGTACTCCTCTGCATGCTGACTCTGGGTGATTAAGTGCTGAAGACCGAGACCATCAGGAAATTAACATTTTGTAAAGCACATGAGCAGACATCCTACACAAAGCTTTTAGAACGGTTGTCTGTGAAAGCCTTTGCCAAATTTGCTGAAAACTGGATTTGTACCTCAATATTTGTCAATGTACCTGTGTGTAAAATTGCATTTAGGACTTTCCTTGCTGGAAGGGGGGGGGGTCAGTTGGGCAGCGTGGGTTGGTGAGCGGTTTATTATTATCAGGCTGGGGTCATATGTTGTTGCAGATTTGCCGCTCTTTTCTGTAGCCGTCTTAATTTGTCTTTTTTTCTTCCTGCTAACACAATGTAAAGGTTTTGTGGATATGTGTGTGCAGCACATCCCTTCACCTAAGAGTGGTGCGAAAGCTAAGATTGAGCACACGTACACTGGAGGCATCGACTGTGACCTAGGAGAGGAAATGAGCCAGTGTGATTCAGATGTGAGTTCATATGATCCCTCCACTTCATGTGTGCTAAGAACAATTTTACAATGCAACTTCAGATATGCTTTTGTCCCAAGGTTCCATGTCTCCACTGTTAATAGGAACAGCAAAAGAAAATATGCTCAGAATGCACACTTGAAATGAAATGTTATCAAGCAGGGAGGCCACTGAACATTGCACAGGGAGATTAACTGTCAAGTAGAGATGAGGCTCGGACATGTTCAAAATCCCACCTGCCCGATCCCGCCAGGAAGCAGACACTGCACACTGCTAATCACGGGCAGTGAGACATTTTCCTAATCTGTGCAGCTGCGGACCGGGAAATGTCTCATTGCCTGTGATTAGCCGTGTGCAGTGTCTGCTTCCTGGTGGGATTTTGAACATGCCCAAGCCCATTCCTACTGTCAAGTGTTATTGTATAGCTTGGCGTTATGTTTTCTTTTTTTGCCATCAAGAGAAATTCATTAGCCATTCTCTCAATTTTCCTACAGAGGCCTTGACCAGCATGACCGAAATATTAGGCTGCAGACATTGTAATTTATTATGTGGTTTATTTATGTCTATTTGTTTGCTACCTTTAGAAAAATAAACGTAACTCAGGATGCCAAAATCTTATTTCTTTCTCAGCCATTGAGTGACACTGGAAGTCTTTAACCTTCTAGATATACTGCCACCAAGAGGAGGATTCAACCTTGTAGGCCAGCCCTGTATAAACCCTCCTACTACCAGCATGCTTTAGTTTTTTTTTTTGTTAGCGTCCTTTAAATATTGACATCTTTTCTTCAGCTCTGCTGTGTTAAAGACTAAACTATTTCTTCTAGCATTTTTTCTTTTTTTATTCTTTTTTTTTTTTCTATATATTTTTTTTGTGTTCAATCAAGACTCTTTTTTACATGGCTGCTGGATCTTTGTCTCTTAGATTGCCACCATCTGTCACAGTCCTTCTCAGCCTGGAGTACTTCAACTGGACCCTGCTGAACTGGATGTTGCAGGGAGAGCCTGAAAGTGACTTTTGGGCACATGGCTCCATGTGAGCCTCAGAGAGCCTGGACTGGCTGCTCCTGCCCCCTACACAGCCCAGCGCTCTAGTGAGCGAGGAGGGGGCAGAGCAGAGAATGGTGACTGACAGTCAGCAGCTCTCTGCTTGGGGATCTGTGAGAACTGAGCGATCTGCGGTGTTAGATCGCTCAGTTCTCTGTTCGAGCCGGCGGGGAACAGATGCAGCTGCTTAGGTAAGTATAAATCTGCAAAAACCCCATACTCTCTTTTAAAGCAGAATTAAACCCTCCTATCCTTTACAGCCAAGGAATCTTCTTCTGTTTGATCTCCAACTGCCATGGTGCTGTGCTGCACATGTGATAAGTTATGACATCAGCCACTTGATTGTTTGAGGAAACAAGCAAAGTTAGTAATCCTGGCATTCCAGTAATGTAATGGTTTTAAAACCATTAAATCAGTGGGTTTAGCTCTGCTTTATGATTTACTTCTGCTCAGGTGCTCTGGGCTTCAGAAGAATGGCAGCCTCCAGGAAGAGGAAACGGGATTAATGCTGGAGGCAATTTGCAACACACACCAATTTTGGTAGCATAATTATTAATGTAGAATGTATGTTCCTTGCTAAAGAACATATTTTTTTTTTGTTGTTGTTATGGGTAAAGTTGCGCTTTAACCTTTGTGGGCGTTTGAACAGCTTGTATCTCAGAATGTTTAAATGTAGGAGGTACTATCCCAAGGCTACAAACTGGAGTTTCACTCCCTGCCCCCTCTTCAGTTTCTTACCTCCACACAGATTGACAGATCTCCATTGAACCCGCTTTTGGACCAGGGTGTCATTGCCCTAATTCCTTTGGCAGAACTGTTTCAGGAGTTTTACTCCAGCTTGTTGACTGTTCCCAGAACCAAACAAGACATCCGTCCCAATCTTGAATCTCCAAGCTCTGAATGTTTTCATTTGGGTTCCGAAATTGTGCATGGAATTTACCAAATCTGTCCCTACCTCCCTTTACCAGATAGACTTTCTGGCTTCCGTGTACATTAATGTTTTCTATGTTTTCCTGTGGGGAAATGATGAGCTGTAGAAGGAACAGCCGGTCCAAGCTCTGTCAGACTGTTGGACAATGTGGCTTTGACTGCCCAGATGTTATGGGGGTGCACCCTAAATATTGCTGTAACATGAAAATGTCAGAGAGATGGAATTTAGCTCTAAAAAGTTCCTGTGCCCTTCAGTGGAGAAAAAAATCCTGTTTTTTGCACTGCGTTCCCTTTTAAACAATGGGACCTAAATGTAGTTTGTTTTGTTGTAAGATAAGTGTGCACAATAGTTTTTGTGTGAAAAGAAGATTGTCCTGCTTTGAAGAATGACATTCCTACCTGATCTGTAATATTTGTCTCTGCTGTATGTATTAGGGACCTCTAATGTGTCACACCACCAAGATGTACAGTACAGATGACGGGGTGCAGTTCCATGCCTTTGGCCGGGTGTTGAGTGGCACTATTCATGCTGGGCAGGCAGTGAAAGTGTTGGGGGAGAATTACACTTTAGAAGATGAAGAGGACTCCCAGGTCTGCACTGTGGGAAGATTGTGGGTGTCCGTGGCCAGGTGAGTGCACAAAAACAGACCTTCAACTCACATGCATTCTCTGTTCTGGGCTGTGTAGACTAAACACAATTGTTATGCATGAAAAGTTAACGTGGCCCTTTACAAGACTTGAATACAGTCCTGGCATCTCACAATATACAGTAACTGTATAAGCTGTACATTTTTATCAATAAAAAGCAGTCCTGGATTTACAGTTTTGTTAGTCCTTGGCTGAGATGTCGTCATCAGTCTGTTGAAGGTAGGAGGAAACATTTCCTCAGTCTTCTCTCCCTCAGTGATCACTCGTTCATTGTAATCAGGCGAGAGGCTGCAGCAGGGGCTGATCAATGTCTGACATTTTGTGAACACGCCACACAGACACCAGAATATACATGATTGTGGTATCCTTGAGCCAGCATCTCAGTCCAGGAAGAAGATGCTGAACCTGGATTTTGCATGAACAGATGGCTCTGTCCTTCTGGGGAGAGATTTAGATGAAGGCATTGTCAGGGGGTGCTGTGATCTCTGTGAGAAGTAATAAATATCAGTGTTACATCTACACTTTACTTAGAATGTGTTCACCTAACAAATATAATAATAAATATATTTGATACTAGGGCTCGAACGATTTTGCGTCCCCTCCCGCTGCTTGTAATGAGCCGCATATATTTTATATGCTTAGTAATGCTTTCATATGCTTAGTAATTTAGCTTGTTATAATTTCTGCAGATATGTAGCATGTATCCTCCTCTGATCGTTTGTTATGCAGTGACACCTGTTCAGTTTTATACCGAGGCCCCACTGCTGGCCAGAGACAAAGCTTCCAACGCTGTTACATTGTGAGATTAGTTGCACTCTCCATCCTACAAGATGTAACCGTGTTCGGTTCTTTACAGGTATCAAATTGAAGTGAACAGAGTGCCAGCTGGAAACTGGATTCTTATTGAGGGCGTTGACCAGCCAATTGTGAAGACTGCCACAATCACTGAGCCACGGGGCAATGAGGAGGTAAATATGAGGCCTGTGTCTGGCTTATTTAACCACTTGAGCTCCGAAAGATTTTACCCCCTTCATGACCAGGCTGTTTTTTTGCTATTTAGCACTGTCCTAATTTAACTGGTAATTGTGCAGTCATGCTACACTTTGCGCAAACAAAATGTATATTTTTTTTTTTCTCACAAATAGAGCTTTCTTTTGGTGGTATTTGAATCGCCACAGGGCTTTTTTATTATTATAATAATAATGTATATTGATTGATTCGCGTGAAACTTATATTGCCTACAAACTGTGGTATATATTGGGATTTTTTTTTTTTTATACTACTGATGGCGGTGATTTGTGACTTATACTGGGACTGCGATAGTGTGGTGGGCAATCACACTAACTGAAGCTGGGGGGAGCTGGCTAACTGCCACTGACATCACCAGTGACATGCAGTGCTTGTACACAGCCAATCAACAGGTCCCAGGACTTGCTGACAGGCTCCCGCAGTGTACATTCACAGCAGGTGGGGTGGGGGGGGGATGCACATGTGCGCCATATACCCAGAAGCAGGCAGCAACATATGGGTACTATGCCTTGCCTGTGCAGACTGCCCATCTGCAGTACATTGCAGGCGGGCCTTCTGCAAGTGGATAAACGGGTTTTCAGTTGCATCAACAAATTGGAAAGCTTATCAACATGCCACCATCCTGACCAATAGGAGTATTCATGTATAGAGTACTGTTTGGGACCATTTATAACTTGGGAAAAATACAAAATGTTAAGATTATCTCCAGAGCATTAGCAGAGTAGCAGAGAAGTCTTTCAGCAGGGATGACTGTCATAGATAGAATTTCAACACATTTTAAGGAGATTTCTACCAGGGTAGATTTGATTTGATTTAAATCACTGGTAAAAAGTTTTGTTTTAAATCAACTCTATTTAAATCATTAAAAAATCATAATTTTTAATCCCGCTGTTGACTCACCGACAGTCCCATTCACTTTAATTGGACGGCTGGTGATGCGGCAGTGACACAACAAGGGGAGGGATGTGACGGCAGCAGGTGAGTGGATGCCCACTAACAGGCGCTGCCGTGATGGATCTGAAATGACAGGGGCTCTTTAAATGTAAGGGCTTATTCTTGCTGGTAGTTAGAATCTTTAATATTTGCAAACAAAATTAAGGTTTTATTCAAAATAATGGGAATAAAGGAATATTCCTGAACTTTGTTTTATCTCATGATTACTGTGCAATTGTGTGAATGCATCAATGCAGTGCTTGTCATCTCAGCTTGCAGAGCTTGGATTCATTATATGAGTTTACCACAAATGTAAATATTGCAGAACATACAGCCTCATTCTACATAACTAAGCTCCATTTCATGCTGAATAAACTAAATTATTAATGTATCTTAAATCGAAAACTATCTTTAGATAGATTTTTACTCCAAATGCATTTTATTAAAATAAATTTGATAATAAATCAGATTTTTTTATTTTATTTTTATATAAAAAATCATTGATTTTTATCCACCCTAATTTCTACTTCCTGTTGTGTCTCTGGATAAGGAATTGTAGAAAATTGTATCCAGTGAGACAGCCATAAAAATCTGAAGGAGCTTCTAACCCTTCACTCACTTTCCAAAATTGAAAGAAAAGAAAGATTTGGCTAGAGTTACACTTTGATTATGGGGTTATTTTGTTCTGGAATGTTGCAAACTAACAGCAATCAGCCTGGTAACGTTCTGTACATTTTGTCTTTCTAGGCTCAGATTTTCCGGCCATTGAAGTTCAACACCACATCAGTCATCAAGATTGCTGTGGAACCCGTGAACCCATCAGAACTGCCAAAGATGTTAGATGGCTTAAGAAAAGTCAACAAGAGTTACCCTTCGCTCACCACCAAGGTAACTTGCCTTTCTGGTATCTGTCATTGCTGTGTCTGCCGTGAGTCCCTCACAGCGACTAATTCTGTAGATGGTCTTCACCATTAGAAGTAGTCATTAGAGGGAGCTTACCTTTCATGGTGAACACCACTGAGAATGCGCTGTAGAGGGTTAGCAGTGGAAATTTAAGGACTGAAGTCTTTAGTCATACAGTGCTGCTCCTGTATTATCCATTCTTTGCTGCAGTAACCTTATACATGTGTCTAGGTGGAGGAGTCTGGGGAGCACGTCATTCTGGGTACTGGAGAGCTCTACTTGGACTGTGTCATGCATGACCTCCGCAAGATGTATTCAGAAATTGACATTAAGGTGAGAGTGGCCATTAAAAGTAAAGTGCTTGTTTCTTATAGGAGCAAATTAAAATGTTGTCTAGGCCGTACCTCTTTAGTTTTGTGTCCTTTCCTTTGACTGATGGATGAATACGTAGCTTTTAGATTTATGTCATCCAAGCAGGCATCAAGCTTGCATTTGAATAACAAAAACATTGTTTGAAAAGAATGTCCACCAACAGCCCTAAAGATTAACTCCAGGCAAACTGTTAACTACACAGATGAAATATATATATAAGGGAGCTACCTACAAAAAGAAAAAAGATTTGTGTTTCTTTTCATCTAGTCCTGAGATTTGCACAGCCCTGCCATGCCACAAAACTTTGTCTGGCAGGGCAAAAGACCTGAAATGAAGGTAGAATTATAGGAAAAACTTGTTTTTTCAATTTTTTTTTTTCAGTATCTGCCACCACTGGGGAGATTTACCTTCACTTCCTGTCCCATAGCCAAACAGGAAGTGAGAGGAAATCCCTGCAAATCAAGGGAATTTCTCGGGGACCCCCAGGTCACCAGAACTAGCGTCCCCATTGGAAGATTTCCCCTCTATTACTTTTCTGTGGACAACCCAAAATTTGGGGATTTTCTTTTACTTTCAATGCTAATGGTAAACAGGACAAATAGAGAGGATTAGTCTCCCTAACGGGGGTACAGACAGCAAAAATACTGACAGGGTTTCTAATCCCTCTCTACTCTATCCAAAACTAAGGAAAACGTTTTGCCTCTACTTGTACTTTCAGTAACCGCTACAGGCTTCCACCCCATGCAGTGGCGCGCGCCCCTACAGTGTCTGTTGCACAAAATGACGTATATGTGGTGGGGGGTCTTTAAGTGGTTAATGGTGTATGTGTTTAAGACCCACGCTTGGGCTATAGTGTGTCATTGGGGTGACAGCTCTGAGTCTGCTAGGGCTGCTGACTTCACATCCAAGATGGCCGTGTCCAGCAGCAGTTTCAGGGCTTTTGGATGTCTACAATAGGGAAGGCTTTTACAGATACATAACATACCTAAAATAGGTTTAAAGGGTTTGTTAACCCCTCCCAAAAAAAAAAATCCTGTTCCCTTAACCACTTCAGCCCCGGAAGGATTTCCCATGTTAGGACCAGGGCACTTTTTGCGATTGAGCACTGCGTCATTTTAACTGACAATGCGCGGTCGTGCGACGTTGTACCCAAATTAAATTTGCATCCTTTTTTTCCCCCATAAATAGAGCTTTCATTTGGTGGTATTTGATCACCTCTGCGTCATTTCTGATCATCCCTATAAACAAAAGAGCGACAATTTTGCAAAAAAAAAGAAAAATATTTCTTTCTTTTTGCGAAAATACAAATCCCCCAAAACAATATAAAAAACAAATATATTCATCGGTTTTGGCCGATTTAAATTCTTCCTCATATTTTTGGTTAAAAAAATCGCAATCTGCGTTTGATTGGTTTGTGCACAAGTTGCCGCGTTTACAAACCATGAGAATTCATTTCTGACATCTTTACAATTTTTTTTTTTTTTTTACTAGTAATGGCGGCGATCTGTGATTTTTATCAGGACTGCGATATTGGGGTGGACATGTCAGACTTTTTTGACATTTTTTTTTGGGACCAATGACATACAGCGATCAGAAATGTAAATATCCACTGATTATATGTATAAATGTCATTGGCAGTGAAGGGGCTAATCTGGGTGGGGCGCTCTGGGGGGTTAACTGTGTTCCCTAGGCGTGTCAGGGGCATAAGAGATATAATTGATCCCAGTGACAGGGATCAGCAGATCTCTTAGATGCTGCCTGACAGCGCAGGGAACCGCCGTTTTTCTTCGGTTGTATGCAATCGCGGCTCGCTGGCAGACATCAGGTCTGCCCAAGCCGCTGGCACACTCCTACAGAGTGCGGCAGGCACGAGAGCGCGGTGGCAAGCTCCCGCCCGCTAGCCGCACATGCGTGAGCCGCTGTTTAAAAGTAAAAGTATGTGAGCCGGACGGGAACCAGTTAAAGCATGTTATACAGCACAGTGCTTGTGCTGTGTCAGTTACCCCCCGTATCACCTGTAATACCTGTCTGATTCTGCCTGGTTCTGCCTTCCCCCTGTACGTGGACCCCGATGTATCATGACTACAGATCTCTGACAACGGACACAGTATGTGCCTCCTTCATCTGCAGCCCTGCTCTGTGTCTCCTGTGTTTTCTCCTCCCTCCTCTCCCCCCCTCCCCTCTCTGAGTGTCTGCTCTTGTCAGCCCCACTCCTGCTCCTCTCATACTTAACATGAAAAGCCCCCATCCCCTCTGTATTAGAACAAGAAGTTCCCCTGTGTCTGTGTTACAGTGGGGCAAAAAATGTAGTCAGCCACCAATTGTGCAAGTTCTCCCACTTAAAAAGATGAGAGAGGCCTGTAATTTTCATCATAGATACACTTCAACTATGAGAGACAGAATGAGGAAAAAAATCCAGAAAATCACATTGTCCGATTTCCAGCAAGAAGGTGTGTTATCAGTACAGATAAGCATATATATGATTTAACACAGGGGATCTTATGGTTGTAATACAGAGGGGATGGGAGCATTTTATACAAGTGGGTCATCAACCACTTTAATGCACATATTATATACTGGGAAGCTGTTGAGATAATTGGTCTGATGGGAGGTTCTTTTTGAGATTAATGTTAACTTTTTACTGGCCCTACAGGTGGCTGATCCGGTGGTGACGTTTTGTGAGACTGTTGTGGAAACCTCGTCACTAAAGTGCTTTGCTGAGACACCTAATAAGAAGTAAGGATTGATATTTCAGTATTTATGTGTAAACCTTGTGTTTGTAGCTTTTTCATTAACATTTTTATCAGTCTCTGTAGTCCCTAGTCATTCATAGTAAGATCTGCCGTTTTGTTATTATCTTGAACATATGGACTTTTACTTATGGCTGACGTATCCTTTTGTGTGAAGGAATAAGATCACAATGATTGCAGAACCACTGGAGAAAGGGCTGGCTGAAGACATTGAAAATGAAGTTGTGCAGATCTCTTGGAACAGGTGAGTTCTGTAATGTATGAAGGGGAGTTATTCCTGCATCAATGTTCTTTGATAATTTACAAATATATGTTAAGAGGTCTGCTCCTATCTTTTTGATTTCCTTTTTTTATAAACTTGTTTTATTCAAGAAAAATGTGCACATCAGACAGAAAACATGTTGACATCGAAAGCAGTACAGAGTCATGAATAGTATCAATAAGACAACTCAATAAGACAGCTCATACATGAAGACGCTCCTCAATATTACATGATAAATTTGACAGATTTCTTGAAAACGATATACAAGAAAAAGTAAAGCAAAAACATCAACCAAAAGAACTAAAACTGTCATATCACAATAGTCACAATGTTACCTTCGAACTATGGTTGCTCACCTACACCGCTGCTCATGCAGGAGCAGACACTTTATTGCCCCAAATGGTCCAGCACATCATACCCTTGGTCCTTCATTACGTAACAGTATAGACATATACTGAGTATTAGTGTACACATCAATGTGGCGGATGAAAGTGTGTTGGGGGGGGGGGGGGTGTCGAAAATCAAGTGAAAGAGGGAGTCACTGGTATCTTGTGACTTTATCCAAACTTTAAGGAACTTCCCTGGACATCCCCTCACTTTATATGTTAATTTGTAGAGCGGTAGGTTCTGATCAATTTTTTTATAGTTTTCTTGGCACAGTAGAGTAACAATCTGAGAAACCTTTTAGCGCCAGTAGAGAGTTCGGCATCTTCAAATATACCTAACAGGCACCACTTATAAATGATTTCTAATGTTTAAAACTATTTTCGGGGGGGGGGGGGGGGAA
>BLSH010239013.1:228563-240539 GCA_018402905.1 Glandirana rugosa
ATAGAGGCTCACAGATATTTTTGAATGTCATTGCTTTGCCACATGCAGTTTCAGTGTTGGGCTTTAGTTCCACCTGTTGGTTATATGTGGTATTGCAGAAGAGTCACTCGAAGTAAACTGCATGCATCTGAAATTGCAATATTTTTAATAGAGGGGTCACATCACTAGTTGCTGTTCTCCCTAACTATTTATATTGTTGATCAACAGGAAGAAACTAGGAGAATTTTTCCAGACAAAATACGATTGGGATTTGCTGGCTGCCCGTTCTATCTGGGCATTTGGGCCAGACACTACTGGACCCAACATTTTGGTAGATGATACTCTGCCATCTGAGGTATGTGTCTGTCTGCAACATCTGTGTTATATGTAGAGGAATGACAAGCAACAGCAAAGTAATTGTTGGTAGAACTCTTTAGGAGGAACTAATGAAAAAAAAAAGTAGGGTATAGACAGCCATCAAAAATTCCACTCGCCTGCTCGCATTTGGCGAGTGTAATTTCACTCAGGGCAAGTGGAGAGTGGGCATTGAGAGGAGATGAGCTTTCAGCTCTCCAGCTGCCTGAATGACAAGAGTGATGCTGCCGACACTCCGTCATTCTGAGCAGCACCCAGTGCAGGCTGCGATGGCTGCTGGAGGTAGGATTATACTCCCCCTCCCTCCTTGGGACTGGCAGTTTCAGGCTCTGGCCGCTTGTTGTGTGGGCGGAGTGGGGATGAAGCAAGCTCCTGAGATTTCGCCGTGCTCACCTGCCTGAACCGCTCGCCCCGCTATCTGTCCACCTACCTGCACTGCCGACCTGGCTATACCCGTCCACCTACCTGCACTGCCCACCCAACTGCTCACCTGTCCATCTACCTGAACCGCCCACCAGACTGCTCACTTGTCCACCCGTCCGGCCACCTGCCTGCCTGCACTCCTGGAATGTGTGACATGTGTGCTTACCAGGAGCGAGTATGAGCTGAGGTAAGCTCCACCGATTGTACTTGTTTTAGTGCTGTTGCTCCCTGTCCAGCAGCATAACGCGAGGGATATGGGACTGGAGCAGGCTGGAATTGAGGAAGGGGTTAACATTGCCATGTCCACCAATGCAGGTGGGGGATTGGGGGTCAGTGGCAGTGAAAGGTAACCCCCCCACATGCATTGGTCTTAATGGCAGTGAATGTTAACCCCCTCATCCCCCACCTTGCATTGGTCCTCATGGCAGTGAAATTTTAACCCACTAACCCCTTTCGGCACTTGTGGTAATGTCAGTGAAAGTTAACCCCCCTCCCCCACATTGGGGATCATGGGAGGAGTTGTTACATTTCAATGCCACTGACCACCAATGTGGGGGAGGGGGTTAATAATACTGACACCTGTGCTAGTGTTTATTCATGCGTCCTCTGACATCAATGGTGAGGGTTATTCATGCATCCTCTGACATCAATACAGGGGGTTATTCATGTGTCCTCTGACATCAATACAGGGGGTTATTCATGTGTCCTCTGACATCAATACGGGGGGTTATTCACGTGTCCTCTGACATCAATGGTGGGGGTTATTCATGAGTCCTCTGACATCAATACAGGGGGTTATTCATGCGTCCTATGACATCATTGGTGGGGGTTATTCATGCATCCTCTGATGTCAATGGTGGGGGTTATTCATGTGTTCCTCTGACATCAATGCTGAGGGTTATTCATGCGTCCTCTGTCGTCAATGGTGGGGGGTTATTCATGCGTTCCTCTGACATCAATGCAGAGGGTTAGTCATGTATCCTCTGACATCAATGCAGAGGGTTAGTCATGTATCCTCTGACATCAATGCTGGGGGTTATTCATGCGTCCTCTGACATCAATGGTGGGGGTTATTCATGCGTCCTCTGAAATCAATGGTGATGTCAGGTGGTGATTGGTTTGCGTAAAAGTTATAGCTTCTACAAAATAGGGGATATATTTATGGCATTTTTATTTTATTTATTTATTTTTTTATTTGTAATGGCAGCGATCAGCGATTTTTAGCGGGATTGCGGCGGATAGATCGGACACCTGACACTTTTGACACTTTTTGTGGGAACCAGTGAAACCAGAGCTAAAAATATGCACTGACACTGTATAAATGACACTGGAGTTAACATCAGGGGCAATTAAAGGGTTAACTATGTTGCCTGTTTGTGTTTTCTTACTGTATGGGGATGGGCTCACTGCATAGGCACTGTGATCCGTGTTCCTGATTAGCTGGTACACTAAATCAGTGTCCATGCCTGACAGCACGGCGGTCTGTCTTGTTTACATCGGCAGACCACCGATCTGTCTCTGTTGGGAGCGATTGCGGATTGGCTCCCCCTGTGGCCAATCAGCGTGCGACATCGCCTCCGGTGGCATGCACCCCCCAGTAGCTATTGAACAAAATTACATACAGGTGCGTGATTTTGCGCAACAGAGCCGCCCTGCCGCAGTAAATATGCAGTAGGAGGGTTTTAACTGGTTAAAGTAAGTTTCAGTAAACTGTCAGATGATCCTCCTGTACTTTTATTTTAAAATATTCCCTCTATTACAAATAGACACTCCAGATGATCAGCAGAGTTTTCTTACTGCCCTAGCTCTGCTTTATCTGTATATCCAAAATTGTGATCTTTGTTTACATGTGTATAAATCAGCTGTGCACACATTCACTGCTTCTGTGGTTTTTTTTTTCAGGTGGACAAAGCTCTGCTGAGTTCAGTAAAAGACAGTATAGTTCAAGGATTCCAGTGGGGTACAAGAGAGGGGCCTCTCTGTGATGAACGTGAGTATTAGAATAAGGAATTGGCTCTTAACCATTACTATTTATACACTGCATATGCCGTGATTCAACCTGTACATATATGAATTAATAAATGTGTTTGTGTTTTGATCATTTTACCAGCTGTATTGCACGTGCATCATTTAAAGTCACAGTTCTTTTCTTCCCAATATCCTACGTACAGGGATAGAGGCACATGGCTGCAATATGTCTGATGCAAAAAGGACTCTGATAAGAATTAAGCATTCTTCTGATGATATAGCTAGGGTAGGGATAAACATTGTTTATATACATTTGCCAAGCACAGTAGATAATCAGTACAAGATGTACATACTATAAATTCCAAACAGACGCATCAGGAAGCTCTAAATCATTGGTAGGCAACCATTGCACTCTAATTGTGGTAAAATTACAAATCCTATCATGCCTCTGTGAATAATGTCTGTGTTTGTCAGAATCTTGAAATGTCTCATGAGACTTGTAGTTCCACAACAGCTGGAGGGCCAAGTTCACCTATCCCTGCTCTAGATACTGTTGTAACTGTTGATGAGTTTAAAGAGGCAATAAAGATTTTCTCTGGCTTGACCATTTTCCCTAAGAGTGTTTGAAATATTTACCCAGTTACTTGTCTTTTGTGAGGGAAACGTTGCTTGTGCTGAACCTCATGCCTGAAAAGGACATTGCTGCATACCTATATTGCTCATTAACTGCTTCCCGCCCGCCCCATAGCAGCTGCTCTGTGCAGAATCTTGTATTTGGTTATGAGCGCAAGCCGCCAGCGGCGTGCCCCCACTGTGATTTTACACAGCGGGAGCTGATCAGTGGGTCCCGTGGACCCAATCTCCGCTGGGACCCGCTGATCGATCGTTACACTGATAATATCAGTTTGCCTATGTAAACAAGGCAGACTGTCATTCTGTGAGTACACATGACATGGATCCTATTTTTCTGTGAAGCAGAAACACTGATCCTTGTCTTCCTGTAGTAAACACCTCCCCAACAGTAACGAAGCACTGGTCATTCAACCCTTTAATTGCCTCTGATGTTAACACCTTCCCAGCCAGTGTCATTAGTACAGTGACAGTACATATTTTTAGCACTGATTAATGTATTTGTGTCACTGGTCCCCAAAAAAGTGTCAGGTGTCCGATTTTGTCTGCTGCAATATCTTAGTCCCGTTATAAGTTGCTGGTGGCTGCCATTACTAGTAAAAAATAAATACAAATATACCATATTTTGTAGATGCTGTAACTTTTGCACAAACCAATATACACTTATTGGTATTCTTTTAACAAAAAATATGTAGCAGAATACATATTGGCCTAAATTGATGAAGAAATTAAATTTTTTAAATGTTTTTTATTGGATGTGTTTTAGAGCAGAAAGTAAAAAATGTTGCTGTTTTTTCAAAATTGTTGGCTGTTCTAGTGCAAAAAATAAAGCTGCAGAAGTGATCAAATACCACCAAAAGAAAGCTCTATTTGTGGGGAAAAAGGACATGAATTTTATTTGGGTACAGCGTCTCACGACTACGCTAAATTTTCAGTAACAGCAACGCAGTGCTGTATCGGAAAAAATGGCCTGATCAGGAAGGGGGGTAAATCTTCCAGAGGTGAAGTGGTTAAAGTGTATTTATAGCAAGAACTTTTTTTTTGTTTATTTTAGATACGGGAATAGCTAGAGCTCCTTTCAGGGTATTATTGCTGCCTATGTCCCCAGTGGGGAGATTCACCCTTTTTATTACTTGATCATCACTCGGACAGACAGGAAATCCAGAATGCTACAGTTGTCAATGGAAGTAGAATAAAGAGAACATTTTTCAATGGGGACACTTGTTCAGGTGACAATTAAGAGGAGGTTTCCTCTCACTTTAGTGAGCTTTCCCCTGACTTTCTGTTGTGTCTGAAGGTAAGACTCCCCAAAGGGACACAGACATAAAAATAAACTGACAGCTGTCAACCACCTCCACTCCTATCCAAAATTAAAAAAGATATATAGATATATTTTAACCTAAATGACAAGGGACTGGCTGCAGTTCTGGAGTTGTATCCTGATAAGACCATAGCCACTGTCTTAGGGGTTGTAAAGTCTAAACTTTTTTTTACCTTAATGCATTTCTTGCATTATGGTAAAACATAATTAGGTGTCGGCATCGCCCCCTCAGCCCCCATTTACAAACCTGAGACCTCATTCTATCCAGCGTTGTGCACATCTGCAGATCTTCACTCCCCTCACTTCTGGGTCTCCATGACTTAGCTGGAGCATCGGGAGCTATTGGCTCCCAGTGCTGTCAATCAAATCCAGTGAGGAGAAAGCGGGGTGCGGGGCCAAGTCCCGCTGTCTGTGTCAAATGACGCAGCAGAGAGACTCGGGTGTGAGCACGCACGAGTGTCCCCATGGGAAGCGACTGGACAGAGAGTAGAGAGCGCCGACGGGGGACCTGAAAAGAGGTTCCTGTCCGCTCTGCGATTCCATTGCACAGAGTAGATAAGTATAGACATGTTTGTTGTTTTTTTCTTTTTTTTTAAATTTACATTTACAACTCATTTAACTACTTACAGTGTAACGATCAATGTTGTGCTTTTTTTTAAAATGCACCCTCTGTTACTCGCATTTGAATACACTCTTCCTTTGTTTCTCTCTCAGTGATCAGGAATGTGAAGTTCAAGATCCTGGATGCTGTGATTGCACAGGAGCCTTTGCACCGTGGTGGGGGACAGATCATTCCTACAGCCCGCAGAGTGGTATACTCTGCCTTCCTTATGGTGAGCTTGTTTTGCATCTGCATATTGTAATTCCTCCAAGCCAACATAGTTATACAAGTGGTTATTGTACCATTATATACAAAAAATGTTCACACGTATATCACATACCTCATGCTGGTGGATAAAACAAGTTGTGCATATTATTCACAGCATAATACGTATGTGGACTTAGTTTAGCTAGACAATCAAGAGCCTTTTTCTCAGATGCTTTGAAAGAGCCAGAAACACTTGTCATTATATGCTTATTCTGAAAATTGGATTGTTGCACTCACTGTAAAATCTTTTTCTCAGTGAGAGACAGAACTGTAGGGTATTTGAATTGTATTGGCAGATGGCACTGAGAGACCAGCCTCCTGAATGCATAGTCTCTCTCACCAGCTGGTGGATAAAGCAACTTCTAGTTCTTGTACAGCACCCACATGCTAAAAGCATTCACCTCCCATAATAAAGGTTTGCTGCCAAAACAGAGGAAAATTGACACCTGCCTCTGATGATCATTACCTAACTCTCAGCCAGCGAGATCAACACACAAAGGGACAGCTTGATCACTTCAATCTGTTTATGACGCCTCTAAGGGCTCATTCACACCATATGTGCATGAAAACTGATGGGAAAACATCAGTTTTCATGAGATGTTTTACATGAGATGAGTTTACATCAGTTTTCATGTGTGTTTTAGTGAGTTTTTATGCATGTTGATATCAGTTTTCATGCGTGTCAGCTATGTGCCCTGTTCACCACAATGTTGATGTCTTGTTTTTTTCCATGCTGAAAATTGCATACTTGTTGCAGAAAAAAGCTGCACGTAATACCAGTATTGTGGTGTTAACATGGCACATAGAGAACCATTATTTCCTTTGAGCCCTTGCAGAAAGCGTGCAAAAAAACTGATGTCTGCATATGGTGTGAACGGGGCCTAACAATCAGGAAGTTATAAATTATATTTAAGAGCTGTGTGTGTCCAGTCCTCTTCAGCACGCCACAAGTGTCAGTTTTTTTAAACATCTCTGCCATTAGATGTCCTTGGATTAATGTAGGAAATGCGGACAATATAGTAGGTTTACAGTGTATTCAGCATGTGCTGAATTGGAAGTTGTACCTAATTTCCTTGCAGCACAGATAAGGCGGATTATAGAATGCTTTAGACTACTCTAATTGGTTACTGTGGGCAACACACATTTCTTAGACTCTGGAAACTGGGCATTCCAATTGTATCTGGCACTGTGTTGTATTCATGGCACAGCTACATTAGGCTGTTAGGTTGACAAAGTCCAGCTTGCCGTGAAAGCACATTAAGACGTTTAAAAAAAAAAACACAAGAGACCAGGCGCACTGAAACCTTCCAAATGGATGCAGAATATGGAAGAACACCACCGTGAAAGCAGCTCCAGAAAACTCACATGAACCTTATGAGGAATTGTAATGAAAAACCCAAAAAAAGGAGTGCTCTTTTTTAGTGTTTTACATTCAGACTTGTAGTTGTTCTCTAGATGGACAGCTAAAGTATAACCCATGGGTGCTCAAACTGTGGCCCTCCAGCTTTTGTGGAACTACAAGTCCCACAAGGCATTACAAAGCTGACAGTTACAAGCATGGCTCCCAAAAGCAGAGGCATGATGGGACTTGTAGTTCTGCAACACGTGGAGGGCCACATGTTGAGCACCCATGGTCTAACCTTTTTTGCTCTTTCGTTCGTCGATAGGCACAGCGACTCTTAGGACTAAGTGGGTTATACTGCCCTCTTCAGGAGTTTACTAGGCAGAACAGGCAGTTCTAACAGCAAAAAGAACAGTTACAGACACAGCCCCTCCCAGGGGGCAGGCCCCACTGGCAGATAACACCATACCCAGCTCTGCTAGCTCAGTTTTTTTCTGCCTAGTGCAAGGAGTAGACCCAGGCTCCCTGTTGGGATCTGTGGTACCTCTCTGGGTCCACTTCGGTTGTCCTGGAGGACAGCCTAACAGATAAAGACTACAATCAAGTAGCCGTGCTGGGTGACAGGCTGGGCTTTAGATCCAGGTAGTCTCCCCAGCCGGCCAGCGAGCGCGTGCAGACCTTAGCTCCGCGCTGGGTCGGCCGCGACAGGCCCCGAACTGGACGGGGTGGCCCCGCGGGTTTAACGTCCCGCTGGTGCACATATGACCGGACTCCTGAGTCCGTGTCACAGTGCCACCATTGGCCGACAGCTCCCCCCGGCCTGATGGGTGAGGCAGATCTGTCTTGGGTGGGATACCCGCTCCGCCTGACTGGATGGATAAGTACGCCCCCCACTAGGATCTGGGGGGAGCAGGCGGGTTCCACCCTGGGGTGTTAGGCTGGCGGGTTGGTTCCCCCTTCCTCCCTCCTTCACTTCACCCCACCCCCCCCTTCCGGTACTGCGTTGCCGCTGTGCCCCTCCCTCTCCGGGGTCCCAGGGTGGTGTTCAGGGCCCCTAGTGCCCCACTCCTCCCGGCCTTGTGCTGTTGGTTGGCGATCACGGGCGGCCATTTTGCCGTGGTCGGCCGCCATTTTCTTGTGGCCGACCACATGGTTTGGCCTCGGACGCTCGACGGCCATTTTGCCATAGTCATGGCATTTTTTGTCTGGGTTTGGCCTTTGGTGTGCAGTGGCGGCCATTTTCTTGTGGCCCATGCAGTGTTTCCGACCTTTGTGTGTGGAGGGGCGTTTTGCCCTCCAGCACAGCACTGAGAGTTTCTCTCTGTGGGACAGCAACAAGTGGAGGACGGACAGGCAAGCAGCGGCAGCGGTGGGCAGCAGCAGCAGGCAGCTCCTCTCCTGGACAGTTGAGCGGGCAGGTGGTGAGTCCCCCTGGGGTGGCCCTCCTGTAGCAAGACCTGCGCAGCGTTTTGAGGTGGGGGGTGCCTGGTCTCCTGGTACCTAAGCCTCAGGTGGTGTGTATCAGGGTGGGTGACGCAACTCAATGGCGGCCGATGCGGGCGCTTCCCCACCAGACCTCTCCGTGGTTGCAGCCAGCGCCTCAGGGACTGCGATCCCTCTTGATGCTCTGTCGGCAGTCCTGGATTCGTTTGTCTCCCGGGTAGAGACCTCGGATTCTCACGATCGGGAGGACATATCCGCGGCAGCCACTGCTGCGCACGAGAAGGCACTAGTCAGCACCCTGATCACATCAGTGCGTGATACCCTGAAGTTGGACGGCTGGGCCCTCGCAGGAGGCACCCGTCCCCTTCGGGTCACATAAACCTATGCGTCTTACCTGGATGAGTTTTACAGAACTGGGAACGGCCTCAGAGCTCCCTTCCCATGTGCGCTCTCCCTTCGCGGACAGCCTATTAAAAAAAAAAAATGGGCATCACCCCCTGTCCTTGATCCCCCTGTGTCTTGCCTGAACAAGGCGACCATGACCCCGGTGGAAGGCATGCCGTCCTTTAAGGACACGGCTGACAGGAATGCCAAGGCCGTTGTCAGATCCATGTTTGTGTGGGGGGACAGAAGCGTCCCTGGCAGCGTTAGTGCGCCAAACCGGAGAACAAGTCCTCTTCCACATGAAGGGCTGGGGTTTGCTGACCAGTGGACTTTCCACATTTCGGACCGCTAAGTGCACAAGGTGGTCTCGTCGGGGTACAGAATTTCGTCCACGTCCTCCGGACGGGTTCTTCGCCTCCAGTTTGCAACTGCCCGCGGGCAGGCGGCATGCCCTGTTTGGGGCGGTGCAGGACCTACTTCATCACGGGGTGGTGGTCCCTGTTTTGCATGCGGAACGTTTCTAAGGGTTTTACTCCAACCTGTTTGTGGTCCCAAGTAGGATGGCGTTCGGCCGATCCTGGACCTGAAGGCTCTCAACTGCTTTGTACGTGTGCGAAGATTCAGTATGGAGTCTGTCCGCTCTGTGATAGCGGCCCTGCACGAGGGCGATTTCCTGGCTTCCCTCGACATCAAAGATGCGTACCTGCATGTTCCCATATGCACCCAGCATCAGCGCCTTCTGCGATTTGCAGTCAGGGAGCGTCACTATCAGTTTGTGACTCTCCCGGTTGGCCTGGCCTCTGCGCCTCGGGTCTTCACCAAGCTGCTGGCCCTGGTTCTGGCTCTCCTGGGGCAGAGGGTCATCACGGTGGTAGCGTATCTGGACGACCTGCTCCGGATCTCAGGGACAACGTGACGATTGCCTTGCATATTCTGCGGGAGTTCGGCTGGGTGATCAATCGCCCGAAGGCGGTGCTGCCTCCGTCGCACCGCTTGGAGTATCTGGGTCTGATCCCGGATGCAGCCCAGGCGAAGGTTTTCCTTCCGCCAGCCAAGCTTCAGTCAGCGGTTCGGTCCCGGCTGTCCCAGGAATGTTCCTCCCTGCGCTTTTGCATGCGGGTCCTGGGCCTCATGGTGGCCTCCTTCGAGGCGGTTACATACGCTCAGTGTCACACCCGTGCTCTGCAGCGGGAGATTCTTCGGAAGTGGGACAAGTCCCCCTCATCCCTGGATCAGTTGATCAGGATGGACCAACAGACCGGGTCATCCCTGCTCTGGTGGATGCGGGCTCCGGTCCTGCGGCTGGGGAAGTCGTTCCTCCCCCTTCATTGGAGTGCTTACGACGGACGCCAGCCTGATTGGCTGGGGAGGAGTACTGGGGCTGCTGTCGGCCCAAGGCCGGTGGTCTCTGGAGGAGTCTCGTCTCCCGATCAATTTCCTGGAATCGCGGGCCATCAGGTGCTGCCTCTCCCATTGGACGAGGAGGCTGCACGGGTGCCCTGTCTGCACGGCCTGGCTATTGAATCCCAGGTGTTGAGGGATCAAGGTTTCTCGGGCTCGGTGATTCCTACCATGTTGGGGGCACGTAAGGCCACTTCACGTAAAATTTAGCAACCCGCAAGGCTTACATCGCCTGGTGCGAAGCCGGGGGGTGGAACCCTCGTTTCTTCTCAGTGTCTCGGGTGCTGGCCTTCCTACACAAGGGTCTCGACCAGAAACTGGCGTTATGTACTATCAAGGGCCAGGTTTCTGCTCTGGCGATCTTTTTTTCAGCATCCTTTGGCGACTTATTCTTTGATCTGCACCTTTATGCGGGGGGTTCGGCATGTCGCCCCCCAGGTACAGTCGCCTCTGGCGCCATGGGACCTCAATTTGGTCCTCTCGGTCCTTCAGAAGCCGCCCTTTGAGAATATCAGGGAAATTGCACTGCAACTGCTTTCACAGAAGGTGGCTTTCCTGGTGGCCATCACATCCACTCGGCGGGTGTCTTAGTTGGCAGTTCTTTCCTGTAGGTCTCCTTATCTGGTCCTACACAAGGATAAGGCGATCTTGCGCCCAACACCTTCCTTTTTGCCGAATGTGGTGTCATCTTTCCACATCAATGAGGACATTGTCCTTCCTTTATTATGCCCGCGCCAATCTCACCCTAAGGAGGTTGCTTTGCACTCCCTGGACGTTGTTCGGGCCCTGTGAGTTTTTACCGTAAAATCCCTTTTTCAGAGTTTGTTGACAGGCACAGCACCCACCCCTCTGGATGTTGCACTGCTTGTTACGAACTGAGCTAGCAGAGCTGGGTGTGGGGTTATCTGCCAGTGGGGACTGCCCCCTGGGAGGGGCTGTGTCTGTTACTGTTCTTTTTTTTTGCTTTTAGAACTGCCTGTTCTGCCTAGTAAACTCCTGAAGAGGGCAGTATAACCCACTTAGTCCTAAGAGTCAAAAAATCTAATTATTTATTTATAATTCTTTATTTAAAGCATGCAACATCACAATGTAGTACGACATGACAGTCCGTTTTTAATGAAAACAGTGATATAAAAAGCGAATACAAACAGGGGTTTAAAGAAGGCATTGAAGCCACAGGCCAATATCCTTCCAGGGAGAACACATCTGTCATGTACATACCGAGAAGATGGCACATGATGATAGGCACATAACTATCACTAGGTGAGGGGTTAACCAAAACTTCATACAGTATAAGGCAACCATGTCCGGGCCCCGAAATAGCGGCACCAAAGGTCAGCGCATACCGGGTAGCTTTTTTCTTTATTTTGTGAGAAAGAAATAGACACACTAAGTGTCTAGGAAAATGAGGGAGGAGAAGAAAAAAAAGGGGGGGGGGGGCAAAGTGGGGAGTAATGGCGGGATCAACGGCTAAAGATGTCAGATTCCCATATGAAAGTAATCTCAATTTAGGAGTAGGTCAATAATCTTCTGAGTAATGAAACAAGTCCCAGAACAGAAGTCTAACCCTTTCTGTGGATCACTAATTTCTATGTGGACAATTGTTCCCTTGCTGATTTCACCTTGCATATGAAAGAGCAGGGCCTTGTGATATGGGCTTGCATCAAAGGGTGCCTGGCCACACACAGATATGGAAGAAGCTTCATAAGGGTCAAGCCAGGCAGCATTATGTGTCAGAATATACTTCTTCGAGTCCCTGTCCCTCTCTTCAATCATGACAATAATGAAGATCAGGTTTTTTATACTGCGTAACAAAAGAAACATCAATTATTGATGAGCAAG
>BLSH010239013.1:254050-287684 GCA_018402905.1 Glandirana rugosa
ACTGAGTCTTTTAACTTGGTCTCACAATCTTATTGTCGGTCTATTGACCGTTAACGTCTTCAACTATTCGTAACCGTAGGGACCAGAGATTACCGTCCAAAAGAGATTTTATTAATTCAGTAAGTCCTACTTCTCTTTATTTTTGTTGGAGTCAGAAGACCATAATTACTGTCGTTCGAAGTAAGTTGGGTGGAGTGACGTCGTCATTCCCTGACGGTTGACGGTGGTGGTCTCCTCTCAAACTTATTCAGTCCCCTGGTCAATCTTATGGGAACCATTTTCATACATACTAAACTAATTGGTGAAGTTATGGTCCGTGAATCCTGTGAAGGGCGGGTCTGGTTAAAAGCAGCGTCGCACGACCGCGCAATTCTCATTCGAAACGCAACAGCACTGAAAGCTGAAAATTGGTCTGGGCGGGAAGTGTCCTAAGTGCCTGGTATTGAAGTGGTTAATCAAATCATACATACTTTTACCAAGGGTATTCTAACTGGTCCCCTGACTTATTCAAACTCTCCTCTGGTGGTGGCAGTTGGCAGTCCCTTACTGCTGCAGTGAGGTGGGTTGAATGAAGCTTGCTGTCATTAATACCAGAAGACTGAGGTTGTTTTTATTTCTCTTCATCCTGAATGACTTAATTATTTTAGAGAAAACCTGCCATTAGAGACCAGGGATGCCAATGCTTATCAACTTCTGCAATTGCCAGTTATCTGGCTGTTATTCTAACACTCTGGTTCAATTTTCTGAGTCACCAACCCAACACAGCTATGCATTTCAGAAGTTCCTCTCTGCATACTTATTCTAGGTCACTGACTCAAACCATTGAATCAAGAGAATCTGTATGGGCAGACAGCCAGGCAATGGGAATTTTACCAAAGGAGAGATATGCAGTAGTAGTCTCTATTTCTCTCATGGTGAATTTCCTTACATTTCTATAGATGTGCCCGGTGCTGAAGGCTTCAGATTGGCTTCCAGCTTCACAAACTGTGTGGACGTGCTTTTGCGTCAGAACGGATTTACAATTTTATACAAGTCATTGGGGATGCAAAACTAGTCGGAAGCATGTGAAATGCACGTTGGTAGGAAGTCAACTGTAGGTCAAATGCACCCGTCCATGAATTCCTAACACAGAAGCATCTCAAACTGAAACGAATGCTATCTACACAGCCCCTTACTGTGGAGGATTGTACTTCTACTGTGTGCAGTGTTTAAGTGCCATCTGCATCTCACACTGCTCGCAATTAAATTAGCCCTCAGCAAAATATAAATATTCAGTACATCTCTGCGAACAGTGTTGTCAGACCTGCCCATGTACACATCCCCCTTTTTTCATTTCATTAAAATAAGGGAAGCTGTTCTGTAGTCTAGCAGAAGAGAACGCAAGTGTGGTTGACCACAATGTCTTAGGATTTAACCACTTCAGCCCCGGAAGGATTTCCAGCTTTAGGACCGGAGCCCTTTTTGCGATTTGGCGCTGCGTCGCTTTAACTGAAAATTGCGCGGTGGTGCGACGTTGTACCAAAACGAAATTTGCGTCCTTTTTTTCCCACAAACGGAGCTTTCTTTTGGTGGTATTTGATCCCCTCTGCGTCATTTCTGATCGCCGCTATAAACAAAAGAAGAACGACAATTTTGCAAAAAAACACAAATTTCTTACTTTTTGCTAAAATACAAATCCAAAAAAAAAAAATATAAAAAAACATTTTTTTTCACCGTTTTTGGCCGATTTATATTCTTCCTCATATTTGCGATAAAAAAAATCGCAATCAGCGTTTATTGATTGGTTTGCGCAAAAGTGGTCGCGTTTACGGATGATGAGAATTCATTTTTGGGGTTTTTTTTTTTTACTAGTAATGGCGGTGATCTGCGATTTTTTTTTTTTTTTTTTTTTGCGGTCCTGCGATATTTCAGCGGACATTTCGGACCATTTTGACACTTTTTTGGGACCATTGGCATTTATACAGCGATCAGTGCTATAAAAATGCACTGATTACTGTGTAAATGCCATTGGCAGTGAAGGGGTTAACCTGCAGGGGGCGCTCTAAGAGTTAACTATGTTCCCTGGGCGTGTTCTAACGGTGGGGGGACTGCCCTAGCTGGGGAAGGGAAGTGGTCACAGCCTCCGTATACAGGAAGGCTTTCCCCTTCACAGTCCTTTCCCCTTCACAGAACGGAGGTCCGTGTTTACATACACGGACCTCCGTTCCTTCACTCCGGGGGGGCCATCGCGGGTAGCCGGCGGCAATCGAAGTCGCCGCACCCGCTCCCTGGCCCTCCCCGAACACAGTGGGCGCGCTCACAGTGCGCGTTATCGCAGCCGCCGTCGTATGATGGCGATTTGCGATAACGAACCACCTTGTCGCCGTCAACCTGCGGTTGGCGGTCGGCAAGTGGTTAAAGTTGTTGTTCAGCATAAAGTGGATGTAAACCCTCACATATACCAAGTGAAGTGAACAGCCTCAGATGATACACAGAGATGAAACAAATCTTCCTAAATAAGTTTTACATGTGTATATACTGTCTTCACATGTATATACTGTTTAGAAAGTGCACATTCTGTTAGATTTTTCACTTCCTCATTCCCCTTTAGGAGGAGATTATTGCTAGACACTGTGAGACAGCAGATTGGAGGAAAGGCACATACCCCCTCCCCACACATGCAGAGGTTGCCTGTGAATTGTGAAGCAGGCTGCTAATCTATTTATAGCAACCTCCTCCGACACACACTTCTATCTCCGGGTCTCAGAGAGCTTGATAACAGAGGAACAGAGCAAGACAGAACTACGAGACACAATGCGTTGAAGAAAGATACGACAACTCTGCAGATATATGCGCCCAGCTCAAATTTCACAAATTGGGTTTACATCAACTTTAAAACTGTAAATATACTGGCAGCTACATTCTAAGAATAATCGATCTATCCCTGTAAAGAAGAAATCGTTATACATACCTTTTCGTAAGCCGCTCCGGTCCAGTTCCATGTTGAGCTGTCAGCAGCAGCCTCTGTGTATGGAGGCGGGTGCAGAAGAGGCAGCCGACAACGGAAGCCTCATAGTAACTATTGGTGACATCACTTCCCAGCCGTTGTTGACTGTCTCCTGCACACAGCTTCCACCACTGGAGACTGGACCGGATCGGCTTTAGAAAAGGTATGTATAACGATTTCTTATTTACATGGCTAGATAAATTAGTTTTAGAATGTGGCTGCCTGTATATTTAGTTTTAGGGTGAACTTCCACTTTAAGTACAGCACTGTCAGCTCACTTCAGGAAGTTAGGAGCTCACTGGAGCTTCTATTAGATCAACATATATTGTTCTGTACTTTCAGTATTTTCAAGGAGGGAGTGAAGTCTTTTCAGGCTTTACATATCATCTGTGTTGGGGCAATTATACTTTCAGCCACATATGTCAATAATTCCATGCATTGTCTCTCCATCCTAGATCATTGGTTTGGATCTACTTTTCTGCATCTAACCAAGATATCTCTTTCTCCAAAAGGGAGCTACATGGGGCTCGTTTACACTTGCTTCAAAATAGGGCGTTAGACATGCTCCCTTAACGCCAGTCAAAGCTCCCGTCACTAAATAAAATGTTTAGCTTACAGTCCTGTTTACACCTTGCGTTGGCTTTGCTTCGCTTCAGCTTTGCGTCAAAAATGATACCCCATGTAGCTTTAGCCATGCTTCAAAGCCTCTTCAACGCCTCCATAGAAGTCTATGACAAAGCTCGCTTGAAGCACCTGCGGCTTTTCAGTGGCTTTAATTCAACTTTAGCTTCACTTTGTTTTGGAGAAATTGCAGGTGTGAGATATCAACAAACACTCAGGGCATCTCCCAAGCTTCAACAAAGCTTCAAAAAGAGCCTCATTGAGGCACCACTGAAGCCTCATTGAGGCATCACCGAAGCCTCATCGAAGCACCACCAAAGCCTCATCGAAGCACCACCAAAGCCTCATCGAAGCACCACCAAAGCCTCAAACACACATCATAAAAGCTTGTTGAAGCAGTAGGAGCTTTAATGTGCAATTAAGCCAAAGCAAGTGTAAACAAGCCATAGTCTTCATTTTTGCTGCTGGTCAGGGAACACTGATGTTTGCTACATATCATATTGGATAGCCTGCAGTGTGTAGACTGTACAAAGGAGAAAATTATCTGTACGGTAAGTGTGTTGAATATATTTTGCTTTATATTCTAGCATAATCATTGCAAGACTGTAAATTGCAAGTAACCAATCAGATGAAAAATACAAGCATTGGTTCCCTGTGATGGTTGTATAGCCTATTCCTTTGTAGAGTTTCCTTCGATTCGTTGCATGGCCTCCCTCTCTGCCTTCTGCCGCTGTCTGTACTCCTTGTACATTGTATAGGTTGTCCCTGGGGATAAGCAGAACAAATGTTGAGTACAGTACCTAAAACCACCCAACTGGGCGATGACAAAATCTGCCTAAGGTTATATATGAATTCTATTTCCACAACAGTTACCTGTTGCAAAGTGTTTGAATACCGATTTGGCTACAAACCTGCAATGCAAAGCAGATAGACTGGTACTTAAGGAATGCAAATATAATGCTAAAGGCAGAAGTTTTTTTATTTTAATGCATTCTATGCATTGAGATAAAAAACCTGTGTGTAGCAGACTCCCCAGCACCCCCTAATTACTTACCTGAGCCCCATCTCTCTCCAGCGAGCAATTTGGACATTTTCACTTAGGGGTGTGCTCATTTTTGTTGCCAACGGTTTAGACATTAATAGCCGACTCACTACTTTACATTGTACACTTTTGTGAGTGACTGTGTGTGTGTGTGTGTGTGTGTGTGTGTGTGTGTGTGTGTGTATATATATATATATATATATATATATATATACACACACACACACACACACACTATCTCACAAAAGTGAGTACACCCCTCACATTTTTGGAAAGATTTTATTCTATCTTTTCATGTGACAACACTGAGGAAATGACACTTTGCTACAATGTAAAGTAGTGAGTGTACAGCTTGTATAACAGTGTAAATTTGCTGTCCCCTCAAAATAACTCAACACACAGCCATTAATGTCTAAACCACTGACAACAAAAGTGAGTACACCCCTAAGTGAAAATGTCCAAATTGGGGCCAATGTGTCAATATTTTGTGTGGCCACCATTATTTTCCAGCACGGCCTTAACCCTCTTGGGCATGGAGTTCACCAGAGCTTCACAGGTTGCCACTGGAGTCCTCTTCCACTGCTCCATGAAGACACAACGGAGCTGGTGGATGTTAGAGACCTTGCGCTCCTCCACCTTCCATTTGAGGATGCCCCACAGATGCTCAATAGGGTTTAGGTCTGGAGACATGCTTGGCCATTCCATCACCTTTACCCTCAGCTTATTTAACAAGGCAGTGGTCGTCTTGGAGGTGTGTTTGGGGTTGTTATGTTGGAATACTGCCCTATGGCTCAGTCTCCAAAGGGAGGGGATCATGCTCTGCTTCAGTATGTCACAGTACATGTTGGCATTCATGGTTCCCTCAATTAACTGTAGCTCCCCAGTACCGGCAGCACTCATGCAGCCCCAGATCATGACACCCCCCACTGCCATGCTTGACTGTAGGGAAGACATACTTGTCTTTGTACTCCTCACCTTGGTGCCGCCACACACGCTTGACACCATCTGAAAGTACGTTTATCTTGGTCTCATCAGACCACAGGACATGGTTCCCATAACCCATGTCCTCAGTCTGCTTGTCTTCCGCAAACTGCGGGTTTCTAGTGCATCATCTTTAGAAGAGGTTCCTTCTGGGAAGACAGCCATGCAGACCAATTTGATGCAGTGTGCGGCGTATGGTCTGAGCACTGACAGGCTGACCCCCCACTTCTTCAACCTCTGCAGCAATGCTGGCAGCAGTCATACGTCTATTTCCCAAAGACAACCTCTGGATATGACGCTGAGCATGTGCACTCATCTTCTTTGGTCGAACATGGCGAGGCCTGTTCTGAGTGGAACTTGTCCTGTTAAACCGCTGTATGGCCTTGGCCACCGTGCCGCAGCTCAGTTTCAGGGTCTTGGCAATATTCTTATAGCCTAGCCCATCTTTATGTAGAGCAGTGGTTCTCAACTCTGGTCCTCAGGACTCACCAACAGGCCAGATTTTAAGTGTTGCCTTGGGAAGATGCAGACTAGAATACTGCAATCTCTGAGCAGCAAATGATATCACCTATGATGTATTTCAGTTATCCTGCAAACCTGGCCTGTTAGTGGGTCCTGAGGACAGGAGTTGAGAACCACTGATGTAGAGCAACAATTCTTTTTTAGATCCTCAGAGAGTTCTTTGCCATGAGGTGCCATGTTGAACTACCAGTGACCAGTATGAGAGAGTGAGAGGGATAACACCAAATTTAACACACCTGCTCCCCATTCACACCTGAGACCTTGTAACACTAACGAGTCGCATGACACTGGGGATGGAAATTGGCTAATTGGGCCCAATTTGGACATTTTCACTTGGGGTGTATTCACATTTGTTGCCAGCGGTTTAACCACTTCCGTACCGCCGGACGTCATATGACGTCCTTGGGTTTGAGTGGTGATATCTGAATGGTAGCCCCCCCCCCGCTTTCCGGTCATCTCCGCCGCTTACCGGACCCGCCGGCAGCGCCGGAGATGATCCGATGCTCTCCTCCCACTGTCTGTGAGCCGACTGAGCGGCTGAAGCCGCTCATTCGGCTCCATAACACGGCCGGCGGAAATGACGGTCAGAAATGACGTCCGCCCAACGGTCTTAAAGGGCCCGATTTTTTTTTTTTTTCTTCTGTCATTTTTTTCAAATATTATTATTTTTTTTTTTTTTTTTTGCATTTTAGTGTAAATATGAGATCTGAGGACTTTTTGACCCCGGGTCTCATATTTAAGAGGACCTGTCATGCTTTTTTCTATTACAAGGAATGTTTACATTTCTTGTAATAGGAATAAAAGTGATCAAATTTTTTTTTTTAAAGAACAGTGTAAAAATAAAAAGTAAAAAGCAAAATAAATAATTAAAAAAAAAAAATTTAAAGCGCTCCGTCCCGCCGAGCTCGCGCGCAGAAGCGAACGCATACGTAACTCCTGCCGACATATGAAAACGGTGTTCAAACCACACATGTGAGGTATCGCCGCGATCGTTAGAGCGAGAGCAACAATTATAGCTCTAGACCTCCTCTAACGCAAAACTGCTAACCTGTAGAATTTTTTAAATGTCGCCAATGGAGATTTTTAATTTGCAAAGTTTATCGCCGTTCCGCGAGCGGACGCAATTTTGAAGCATGACATGTTGGGTATCATTTTACTCGACATAACATTATCTTTCACAATATGGAAAAAAATTGGCCTAACTTTACTGTTTTCTTATTTTTTAACTAAAAAAACTGAATTTATTCAAAAAAAAAGCACGCTTGTAAGACAAATATGGTGTGACATAAATTTTTTCAATGACCGCCATTTTATTCTCTAGGGTGTTAGGAAAAAAAAATATAATGTTTGGGGGTTCTAAGTAATTTTATAGCAAAAAAAAACTGTTTTTAACTGGTAAGCACAGAATTCAAGAAACAGGCTTGGTATTGAAGTGGTTAAAAATTCATTTGCGTTTCACTCTATAGCCGTTTGTAAAACTTGCAAAAGAGATGTAAACATTGCTTCCTTGAAACCATGGAAATGGTAAAATATACAAGAAACCAAAAAATTCTCCCACCTGTTTGTGAAACTGGTTAATTTCTTTTCCCAGGCATTAGCATAGAGCCTACAGTAACGTTTCAAGCATTTTATCTATGATAATCTAGTCAACAAGAATGCCGCTAATTTTCTGTGGGGAAGAAGACATCCTCTGGCTCCAGGCCTCCGCACTACTTGCTCATATCATTAATGCTATGTTTCCTTCCCTGTCTCTTAGTCTTAACTTCCGGGACCCATGTCCTTGCTCCCAGCCCTGTATTCCCCTGACATTCCTTGGAATACAAGCTCATGCTTTATGCTTTTCTAGGAAAACCATCTCTAGAACCGCTTGGCCTGAGGGCTGCTGTATTGTCACATACACAAGAATATTTTCCTATAGTCAGCAAACCGCACAATATACTTCCAAAACAAGATTGTACTTAGCCATATTAGTGTTTCTGAATTCCGACACGTTCTACATATCAAGATGTTAAATACAGAAAGGGATATACATGTCATCACTCCCGACACATCAAAAAACAAGATGTTCTTTATTCTTGGAGTGGGCAGGACCTCTAACACAGTCCTCTTCATACTAGCCCTCCATGTAACCCCAACTCTTCCTAAAAGCAAACCTGTGCTTTGTCCTTGTTTCCCCTTATCTCCTGCTTTGCCCTGTGGCTAACTGTGCCTCCAGAAAAAACCTTACCTTATTTACAGAGTCATTTTCCCAGCTCTTTTAGGCCTTTAATTATTATTACCCTTAAAGCCTATTAATGCCATAATGCATTGTGCCGCAGTGTACGTATTTTTGTGTACTGTATTGTTGCATTAGGTAGCCAATTAAAATTTAACAGGATGCAAACACAACACATATCTTTCAATGCATGAAAGAAATAGATACTGCACATTTTTTTCAAGGCAGGGCAACGCAATGTGTACAGCAATATGCATTTGTACAGTGGGCTGCACTATAATGCAGGATTGTTGCAAAGTGCTACAGACGTGTACCATAGGGGACCTAATAGATGAGAACTTTTCAGCTTACTCACGCTCTATCTTTGCAAACAAAGCAAAGGTAAGCTGGTACTATACTGCGGTAATGAAGGCCGTTCACTGCTTTGAGATGGGTGGATAATGGGGAACAAAACGACTGACCCAATATAGAGATAAGCTTTGATTTTGTGATACATATTACAGCTACAGACATATAGCTAGTAGTAGTTACGTTCAACTGCGCTTGTTTTCTAATCTTGAAAACATTTGCCTAATGTGGAACATTATAACTGAGGAATTTTCTCGGACTGGCGAAATGTCTTCAACATTATAGAAAAAGTCCACTTGAATGTGACTAACTACTATAGCTATATCATGATTAGGATAAATAAGAACCCTCACAGACATATAGTATATGGCTGTGCGTGGTACCCTACTCTATTTCTTGTTACAGATGTGTTGGTGGGAGGTAGCGCTGGATCGCAAGGATAAATCCAATTGTTCAATAATGCTGGGGGATGAAATTAAATAGGCTACTTCCAAACCATAGGGGTCTTTGTTTTTTGGCACCTCAGATATAATCATAAGCTGATGTGGAGTAACTCCTCGAATGTCCTGAACTCAACTCTACTGAACACTTTTGGGATGAATTGAAATGCCACGAACTAATGTGACAACAGTGTGAACTAAAGGCCCGTACACACGGTCCGATGGTTGGTCAACAACGGTCGTACAACAGCCTGTTGGCCGATAATCCGATCGTACATACGCACGATCCTACAGCCAATTTCCAATCGTCGTCCAACAGAAGTTGGACAAGGAGACTAGAAAACTTGTGTTGGCCAACCAAGAGTTGACAGATTGTTGGCTCGTGTGTACAGAAGTTGACCAACCAAAAGTTGGAAGTGCAAACACGCATGCTCTGAATCCAGGAAGTGTTCGGTTGTGCAACCTGTGTTCCTAATTCACAAACCACATTCACCTGAACTTCCTCATTATACGCTCGTAACACGTCATTACATTCGTTCGGCTTTGTTGGCCGATTACTTGCTCAACGTTCGTATGCTAGACTAAACGGTCGTCGCCCAATTTGGGAAAAAGTTGGATGTTCGGTTGACCAATGATCGGTTCATGTGTACGAGGCTTAAGTTTCTCCAATATCACTACCTGGCTTCATAAATGGACACATCAAGCCTTTGAAAAATGCCAGTTGAGAGAAGTAGAGGCTGTTATAGTCACATGGGGGTCTACTCTATTATAATGTACATGGTTTTGGAGTGGAATGTCCAAGGAGCTCCTATACAGGAGTTGTGATGGTCAGGTGTCCACAAATATTTTGACCATATAGTGAATGGCAACTGATTGTGGGTCTTTATTCAGCCCCTTGAACTGCATTTGTATCTTTCTCTATATTTAAAGGGTTTCTAAAGGCTGAAGGTTTTTACTTTCATGCATTCTATGCTTGAAGGTAAAAAACCTTCAGTGTGCAGCTCTCCCCTAATACTTACTTAAGCCCGATCTCAATCCAGTGATGTGCATAAGAGCCGAGGCTCCCCTGGGTTTCTTGCTGCTCATTGGCTGAGATGCAGCCAGTGAGGAGGGGGCAGGGCTAAGCCGACTCGGCAGCAATCACACACGAGTGCCGCCTTAGCAAGTGGCCTGCTATGGTGGCACTCGGCAAGGGAGAGGGGCACAGAGTGCCGGTAGGGGACATGAGAAGAGGAGGATTGGAGCTGCTTTGTGCAAAATCATTGCACAGAGCAGGTAAGTATGATAAGTTTGATAAAAAAATATATATACAAACACTTTAATAATACAGATTCCTTTGAGATATTTTTTTTTACTATGACTTTGTTCTAGACATGCTTACCCAGAGCAGTAGCTCCTACTACACAGGCCTGGGCAGCAACCCGTGTATGAATCAGGTGAACAGACATCTTAATGTTGCCCCTTTCCTTCAGACGATAAAGTCCATAAGCTACTATGACGAAAAAGCCAGCCAGGCCTGTAAAATAGAAGAATCAAGGAAAGGAACAGGTTACTGACATGGTTTTATTAAAGTAGAACTATAGGCAAAACCTTTTTTTTTTAAATTTTCTATAGAGCAAGGGAGGTTGATAACCCCTGTTCGATTTTTTTTCTCACTATCTGTGTCCCATTGTGGAGATTTCCCTTCACTTCCTGTCCCATAGCTAAACAGGCAGTGAGAGGAAATCCCTGCAAATTAGGGGAATTATTTGGGGACCCCCAGGTCACCAGAACTAGTGTCCCTATTGGAAGACTTTGCCTCTATTACTTTTCTGGGGACAACCCAATTGGGATTTTCTTTATACTTTAATTTTCAATGATAATGGTAAACAGGACAAAGAGAGAGGGTGAATCTTCTAAAGCAGATGCACAGACTGCAATAAAATTGGCAAGCGTTCTAATCCCTCTGCACTCTATCCAAAATGAAAAAATAGTTCTGCCTTTAGTTATATTGTAAATAAATGCAAGTCTTTTCATTGGTTCAAAAAGATTGCACAGTGAATGTATAGCACTATAGCAAATCCAGTAGAGGATTACAGTAGTCCCCCCATCCATACATGTCTTTTACCTGAATCTTATAGCTGTTTGCCTGCAGTTTCACTTTAAATGCACCAATGATTAGTTATTATTAATTTAAGAGTAACAATACAATACTTAGGAATAATAAGGCATTACATGAATATATTGTTTTACCTTCCAAAGGATTTGTAATTCGGGCAATCTAGAGAATTGCGCACATCTTTCGCACTGCACAGGTTGATTTACTAAAACTGGGGAGTGCAAAATATGGCGCAACTCTGCATAGCAAGCAATCAGCTTCCAGGTTTTTTTTTTGTCAGCTTAATTGAACAAGCTGAAGTTAGAAGCTGATTGGCTACCATTCACAGCTGCACCAGATTTTTCACTCTTCAGTTTTAGTAAACCAACCCCACATAGTCCCCAGTTAATTAATTAAGCAAATCATCTTCCTAACATTATTACCTGATTAGCCAATAAATCAGCAATCTTAGTGAAAAGATAAGCGTCGCTCCAGGTAACTCAAGACCCTGCTGCTTCAACCTCTATCCCCAGAGTGTGGGTGCGGCACTGCCTGCAAGCAGGTGCATTGAAACAGAAAAAACCGGACTGGATGGCCACACTCCTGTGCAATGACTTTATTCTTGGTCAAAATACAGCATACAGGTGAACCACAATGACAGGCTGACGCGTTTCACATCAACGGGTGCTTGACCATAGCTATGATTAAGAGCAGCTGGGAAGCAGAAAAGTGCCAAAGTTGAAAGACAGGGGTCACCAGAAAGCTAACCTGTTGTTTCAAGGTCATTTTAACTTTGAGTTGGATTATTATGGGGAGGATTGGTCAGGTTTATGTTTCAATAAGTCTTTGTTGAGATTTTTTATTTCAAGAGCAGTACAAGGAGCAAAGAATCATATGAACTATTTATGTGTAGTAAAATTGCACGTCAACAAGTTTAACACAATTTGAACAGGATCTTTTGTAAAACCAAATACAACGTTTTTATTAACAGTAACAGATGTAAAAGTTGTAGAAGGGCAGGAATCATACAACAGTAGCTATAACCTAAGTAGTATCCAGTGGAAAATCATGTTTCATGGTGGAGAAAGTTGATGGGTGGAATTGTGCCAATTTAGCCAGAGTTGGGATTGGTCAGGTGTAATTAAGAGTGAAAATGGACCTGAGCAATTGCCCCTACCGGCCCAGTTAGGCTGCTCTCTACATTCAAATCACAGCAGGAACTCTTAAATTATTTTCAAAGGGCAGGAGTGGCCTCCTCTAGGTCCGACCAGTCCACTGCTTCTTTGATTCTTCTAATTCTTGAGTCAGGGTGGTTCTGTGTGAGGTTCAGTCCTCATTGGCTGTGCTAATGGGGCTCAGCCAGCTTCTTATGCAAATTTCTACCCCAGCACTTTGCCAGGCGGCCTTCTCTGACTATCCACACAATTACCCAGTCAGCAATATTATCAGGAATTAGGACAAAATGGATGAGCCCCTGCCAGATTGCTATGAATGCAGCCAGTGTGCTCTGGCGCTAATGATTTTCCTATGGCAATATTGCTTACTGGCCAAAAAAAGTAGTATTCTTCATACCAGACAACACGCTTTGAGGCATTTTTAGTCAATTCAGATTGATTAACTGAAGACAATAGAAAATGAATGTAATGTGCTTAGCATAAACATATGTCTAAATGCAGAAAAAAACAAAGACCCCAAAATATTTTTTAGAAGGAAAAAGGGGTCAGACTGCATGCACCACATGGTGTTTTCTGCCATCAACCTACTAGTTTACCATAACGCACTCTTGGGCTTTTGCTGAGGGCAGAAATGACGGGGGGGGGGGGGAATACAGTGTTGACAGTTTTTAAAGAGGACCCAACATCATATATATTTTTTCAAAATGTATTACAGGTATTTATTATCACATGGCTCAGCTACACTTGCTTTAACCACTTCAGCACCAGAAGGATTTCCCAGTTTAGGACCAGAGCACTTTTTGCGATTCGGCACTGCATCGCTTTAACTGACAATTGCACGGTCGTGCGACGTTGTACCCAAACTAAATTAAACTAAATTTGCATCCTTTTTTCCCCACAAATAGAGCTTTCTTTTGGAGGTATTTGATCCCCTCTGCGTCATTTCTGATCACCTCTACAAACAAAAAAAAGAGCGACAATTTTGCAAAAAAAACAATATTTCTTACTTTTTGCTTAAATACATATCCAAAAAACCATTTTTTTTTCATCGGTTTTGGGCGATTTTTATTCTTCCTCATATTTTTGGATAAAAAAAATCACAAGCGTTGTTTATTGATTGGTTTTCGCAAAAGTTGCCACGTTTAAAAATGATGAGAATTCATTTATGGGGTTTTTATTTTTAGTAATGGCAGCGATCTGCGGTTTTTAGCGGTACTGCGATATTGCGGCGAACATGTCGGACCATTTTGACACTTTTTTGGGACCACTGGCATTTATACAGTGATCATTGCTATGAAAATGCACTGATTACTGTGTAAATGCCATTGGCAGTGAAGGGGTTAACCTTGGCGCTTTAAGGGTTAACTGTGTTTCCTCAGTGTGTTCTAACTGTATGGGGCCTGGGCTGGCAGGGGGAGGGGAGTGATCACGGCTCCCATGTACAGGGAGCCTGTGATCACATCCCTTCTCCCTCGGTCAGAACAGAGATCCGTGTTTACTTACATGGACCTCCGTTCTGTCACTGCGGGGGGGGCCATCACGGGTAGCCGGCGGAGATCGAGTCCGCCCTACCCGCTCCCTGGCCCCCCTGGAACACAGTGAGTGCACGCTCACAATACTCGTTCTCGCGGCCGCCGTCAAGTGACGGCGTTTCGCAATAACGTACCACTTTGCCGCAGTCAAGCCACAGCGGGCGGTCGGTAAGTGGTTAAAACATGGCTTCGGACAAGTTTTGTTAAAGCTCTCTGAATGCAAGACAAAGCCCCTGTCACTAAATAAAATGGTTAATTAACAGTCCTGTTTACACCTTGCTTTTGCTTTGCTTCAAAAATCATACCCCATGTCGCTTTAGTGGTGCTTGAAAGCGTTTTCAAAGCAAGCCTTCAAAGAAGTCTATGGCAAAGCTTGCATGAAACACCTGCAGCTTTTGAGATGCGTTAATTCAGCTTTAGCTTTAATTTGTTTTGGAGAAATTGCAGGCAAGAGATATCAACATATATAGAGGGCATCTGCCAAGCGTCATTAAAGTTTCATAAAAGCATCAGCGAAGCACCACCAAAGTATCACAGAAGCATCAAAAACACATCAAAAAAGGTAGACGCTTTAACATGTGTTGAAGTCAAAGCAAGTGTAAATGAGCCCTTACAGAGATTACAGCACTCCCCTTGACAATACCTTCATCTGTTCTTCGCTCTAGGAAGATGGAACCATCTTTGTTCAGGCATCCTTATCTTAGCATCTGATCACCTGAAATCTCTCACCTTGTCACTTGGTACAATGTTACAATGTTGTAGTCTGATCAGTGGGAAAGAGTAGACTAAGGAGATTCTTCTAAGGCCCCTTTCACACGATCGACCCACTCAGATCCGCCTGTCCATTTTCAGGTGGATCTGAGCAGGCTACCCATTTACTTCTATGGGCTGGTGGATGTCAGCGGAGATGTGTCCGCTGACATCCATTTGCCATCCAATCCGACAAGATCCGCTCAAAACAGACGTATGGGCGATATGTTCGCCATCCGTCCAGCGGATGAAAACGGACATGCAGTCTGTTTTCATTTGATCTTCCCATAGAGAACAGCGGGGCTCTGACAGGTCCATCCCTGCACAGTGAGCGTAGACAGACCTGTCATCCGCCGGGTCAGCGGAGATCAAAGGAGCGATCTACCACTGAGCTAGCGGAGTCCACTGAGCGTATCCGCCCCGTGTGAAAGGGGCCTTAAAGCCTGCAGGCTGCTTACATCATTCCAATATTAGCAAAGCCACTTCACGGGAGGTTACATGGTAAGGAAACTTTCAAACCAAATTTCCTTACCCTTCTGCCCCCACACTCCTGAGCTGAAATATCCCAACCCTCTATCCCACCCCCCCCAAAGCTCCATACCACATTCTCCCCACCAAGGTCTTTTGCATTGTTTACATCCTTTGTGCTAACATTCTTCATCCAGTGTCCATGCATGTGCAGTAGACTCCCATAGACTTCTCGGCTCGCATCTGTCTCTCAGCCCTATAGAAGTCTGTTTTCAAAAAAATGTAACTGTTATATATTGTGAAATATCAGGAATTTGTTAATAATGCAGATTGTAAAGTTACCGAACGTTCCATTTTGTTTGCCTTGTCTGGCCACCTCTACACACTCCCAGGTTAAGGGAGCTGTTGAACCTCCTGGGGAAGGTGTACAGGAGCTGCAGAAATAGATGACTGTAAGCCACGTAATATGCACCCATCTCCTCCATTCAGGTTCTTGATTGCTGGTCTAGACAGTTCAATGCTCTATAGCAGGGGCCCCAAACTTTCTAAATAAAGGGCCAGCTTACTGTACTTTAGGCGGGCTGGACTGTGGCCAGCGGGAATAGAACATTTTTCTGGCATCAGTGGGAGTAAACATTGTCCCACCTTTGGTATTAGGGGGAGGAATAGTGCACCATTGTTGGTGTCAGTGGGAGAGATGGCCCCCATTCTTGATGTGGGTGGCAGGAATTATGCCTCATTTTTGGTGTCAGAGGGCAGAATATTGTCTCATATCAGTGGGATGAGTAGTACCCCAAAGACTGGATAAAGGCAAGCAAAGGGCCAGATATGGAGACCACTGTTCTATAGGTCTAGAAAACAGCATGCTGCTTCTAACAACAAATTATTTTTGTACTGAGCCTGTACATGGGGTGTCATCATCTAATTCCTCGAGTTAACCACTTCACTGCCCAGTCTCTGCCAGCTCTGTGAACATTTCAAATCAGGCTCTGTGTGACAGCCTAAAGCCTTTTCTAATGCTGTCAATGGATGCCCACATTCCCTGAATCATTATACACGCCTTCTGGTTCCTAATTTGGACTGTCTGGTCCCCTTGCTTAATGCAAAGTTACAGATATGGGTCAAACACAAAAATATATTCCTAGAGACAGAATATTGTTGAATGTTCTAGCTTACATATCTCATTTTTCTATTAAATCTGTGGTAAAATCAGTTGTTTTCGGTACTGGAGATTTGGCAGCGTTTAGGTATCAGAGCAGGACTGGCACACCCGAAAGCTATGGGTGCCGGGCATGGTAAGTATGGTGCTGTATGGGTTTAATTCAATTTTAGGGAATGGACTAGAGGTTAGGGTAAGGATTAAGTAATTGGGTAAGGCTACGTTATAAGGCATCATTTCAGGGGTTATGTTAACCTATTTTTAGTTTGGATAGAGTAGAGCAGGGGTGTCAAACTTAATTTCATCGCAGGCCATATCAGCATTATGGTTGCCCTGAAAGGGCCGGTTGTATATGTAAGACTAAATGTCCAGAGCACCACCCCCCCCTTACATCAGATGCCAAGAGCCCCCCCACCATCAGAAGTTAAGGGTTCCCCATCCTTGCATCACAATGGGGGCAGACTTGGGAAGCAGAAAGAGCAGGGTCTAGAGGAGGACCAGAGGAGAGCTGGAGTCTTCTGAATGCTGAGACCAGGGGAGGTGAAGATGAGGGGGTGCTGCAGCTGCACAGAGGGAAGCAGGATCTGAAGGAGTTCTGTCCTCCACTCTGCGGCCGACTGTTGAGATAGGGGGTGGTGGAGATGAGGGGAGGGGAGTGCTGCAGCTAAGGTGTGAGGGCCACATGAAATGACCCGGAGGGCCGGATTTGGCCCCCGGGCCTTGTGTTTGACACCTGTGGAGTAGAGAATAGTTAACTGGGATGCAATTAAAGTTCATGTGCGTGTAAAGGCAGGCGTCCCAATACTTTTGACAATATTGCGTGCGGGCGTGCGTGCATGCGTGCGTATATATATATATATTTTTTTTTTAAATATATATATACTTAGTAACAATTCTTATCGGTAAAAGTCACTAAATCCAGCACTTGTATGAATGCTTCATGTACAACTATATATATTAGAGATCTCCATCCAGCATCAGAGGAAGAAAGAAGCAATATCTATTATACAATAGGAGACCCAGTTATTCAATCCCATCCATAAAGAGGAGAAGTCCTTTAAAAGCAAGAATAAACACCTGTCAGAGACCTAGGGGTCTGTGAGAATAATAAGGATAAAGTTACAATTTGCTTATTTTGCCTCAGTATAGTAGAAGACTATTAGAGAAAACAGCATCAATATATAAATGATGAAGATTAGAGAGTTCTATCTATTATTAGTAAGATGAGGAATGAAACATTAATCTTTTTCATATTTGCGAGAAAGAAAAGGAATAGACTACAATCTGTCTCTCTTCTAATAGATTCCTAATAAAGTAGAGAACAAACTAATGCCAGAGACCTAGGGTCTTTGAAAAGATTAGGTACACGTTGCATCAGAATGTAAATAATGCATATTAGAAAGTTCCATTTATTGAGAGTAATATGAAGAACGAAATAGTAGCCACTATTCATTATGTCACTCGTTTATTCAATTGCCCTATCAGGCATTTTTTTTTAAAGAAGAATCCTCTTAAATGAAATTTTACAGTCAGAATATTTTATTCATTATAGGAATATAGTGCATGGTTATTATGTGAATTTAAGAAAGTAGCTCTGGAAACACCAGTCCAATGAGAGTTACTGAAATTCACCATATAATGCTAGCACTGTATGACTAAGTAGTTAACTGAGTTTTTAATACACATAACCACTTACCGCTGGGAGAATATATATTCCCGAGCAGCGGTTATTGGCGGATACTCGCTATGTGTATGGGGTGATGAGTTGGTGTAGGATGAAAACACCATAGTAAAGGATATGAGATCATGTCCCCCAGTGAGTGGTAAGTGAAAGATAATGACCATACGGAACACATAACCAAGGGTTAATACCGGAGGGAAAGCTGAGCATAAAGAAAGGAGCCGTGCCATGTGGCCACACCCTTAAAGATGATGAAACGCGTAAGTGAGTGACCACACGGCTCTCACTATACGCACATGAACTTTTAATTGCATCCCAGTCTTAGTCCTTAGGGTTCAATATTGAGTTGGCCCACTTTTTGCAGCTACAACAGCTTTAACTCTTCTGGGAAGGCTGTCCACAAGGTTTAGGAGTATCTATGGGAATGTTTGACCATTCTTCCAGAAGGGCATTTGTGAGGTCAGGCACTGATGTTGGAAGAGAAGGCCTGGCTTGCATTCTCCGCTCTAATTCATCCCAAAGGTGTTCTATCGGGTTGAGGCCAGTCAAGTTCCTCCACCCCAAATTTGCTCATCCATGTCTTTATGGACCTTGCTTTGTGCACTGGTCCAAATCATTTGGTGGAGGGGGGATTATAGTGTGGGGTTGTTTTTCAGGGGTTGGGTTTAGCCCATTAGTTCCAGTGAAGGGAACTCTTAAGGTGTCAGCATACCAAGGCATTTTGGACAATTTCATGCTCCCAACTTTGTGGGAACAGTTTGGGGATGGCCCCTTCCTGTCCCAACCTGACTGCACACCAGGGCATAAAGCAAGTTCCATAAAGACATGAGTGAGCGAGTTTGGGGAGGAGGAACTTAACTGGCCGGCGTACCTTTGGCAATATAGTGTGTGTATATATATATATATATATATATATATAGCCAAAAGGAGTACCAGTGTGTCAAAATGCTTACAATTTAAATGAAGAACAAGTGCCATAGGCATATAGAAAAAACTTCACACCATAACAAGCCATCATAGTGAGAACAACATGCCCATACATATGTCCCGTGGGAGTGTGTGGAGGGGCCTAGGCCACCCCTATACACCCAGGGAGACTGGAAGCAATTTGCCTTCTGTATAGAAACATAAGGGAAAAGGCAAAAGATAAACATTATCTGAAGAACAAGAAAATAGCATAGAATAGATGGGCCAAAGGACCTGCTTAGGACTTGTTCTAAATATTAAATTAAATTAAATTAAATATTAAATATTAATATAATAACTATAGTCAGAAAACTACGTCCTGCTAGCTGACTTCAGGCTGGCCCATTTTGCAGGTATAGCTATGTAAATAAGTGCCTATACTGTTCAAAATCCAGGAATACACTGTCTCCCCCTGCTCTGCACATGCTCAGTTACTCTCAATTTTAGACACTACTGAATTTGTAGAGGCCGATCTGCTGACAGCCTTAAAGCGGAATTAAACCCTCCTATTCTTTACAGCTAAACTAACTGCTTCTGTTTGATCTGCAACTGTTATGGTGCTGCACAGGTGATTAGTTTATGACACCAGCCATTTGATGGTTTGGCAGTTTGGATGAGGACACAAGCAAATGTGACAGCAATCACAGCATTCCAGGAATGTAACTTTTTAACTGTTAAATTGATGGGTTTAGTTCCTCTTTATGATTTACTGCTGTTCGGGGGCTTTGGGCTTCCGCAAAATGGCAGCCTCCAGCAAGAAAAAACGGGAACAATGCTAAAGGCAATTTACAGCATACACTCATGTTGATAGCATAATTATTAATGTGGAATGTATGTTCCTTGCTAAAGAACATTATTTTTTATCGAGTTGTTATAGGTAAAGTTCCACTTTAAGTTTCAGTACAAGTGGCACTGCAAATTCCATCCAAATGATGGTTCATAAGAGTGATATTTATTGTAATGCACGCTTACCCACTGGAACGAGAGGGGACTGCTTCATTTTACGTTGCAATTTGCTGGTGACAGTCTCCTGTTCCTCTGGGACCCACTCAACCCTGTCTGCAGACATGTTGCCACCTTTGTACCAGTCCATCACATGGCGTTCAACTCCAAACTTTACACTTATCTGCAAAAGAGGAGAAAGTGGCATGTGGTATACAATACACAGAACGTAACTGTAACTGCCACTTTCAATGGATCTCCAGGAACACATACCCCATGACATCCAAAAAACCCTTACATGATTTGGAAATAGAGATACATCAGCTCCAACCACAAAAGCAACAAAATCTCTATGGGCTCTGTTTACAAAGCTAATATACCAGGATAAGTAACCTTCTTTTCAAAAAAGTGACAGTTATTTTTAGGTAAGTCCAATGACATTTGAATATTCTCATGGCTGTAAATAGAATGGTTTAGACGGGTGTTAAAGCTTTGTAAATTCAGTCTTGTGCGTGTTGAGGTAGATGCACACAAGACTGTTCAAAGGCAACTATGAAGTGTCTGCAGTGCCCATAAAAATCACAACTTCACAAAAGCAATTTGTTATTACTGGAAAGCAAAGGCAGGAATCTGGTTGCTCCATGTCACATTCTTTTTTAACTTCCATAAATGTGACCTAATGACTTAATTTATCAATTGATTAGGTTCTCCCATAATAAACCTCTGATAGTAACCAAGTCAGATTTTCTTTCAGACACTTTGATGATGTCCCTGGACAGCATCTCAAGAAACTGGTGATGATCATATGTATACATAGATTCCAAACTGGTGTATGCAACATAAGATAAATGTCAGCCAAAAGAATAACATGTACATTAATGGACAAGTTATGTACACACATGGATAATAACCAGGCATAGGTAAACAGGAGACAGATGATGAGTGATACCCACCTATATGAGTGATGCATCGGAGGAGCACGCAGGCCTGTCCTCTATCCAGGTCACTCTGGGAGGAATGGATGCTGCTCTCACAGAGGTGGTTTATGTACGAGGAGGACTGGGCTGCTTTCCATGGAGAGCCTGGGAAGAATAGCCTGGGTCGCTGGCTGACCTCCTATCACACACATGAAAAGAAAGAGGGAATTCAATTTGGCAAACACCTCATATCCCGACCTAATGGCACCCTCTAGACCCGACAGCGGGAGGTTAAAGATGAGTTGCTTATCTTCATTTGTACACTGAACTCAAGTTCTTCCATTTGCAAGACTGTCTTCATTTCACCACATCTATACCTAAAGCCTGACTCCAGCCAAATGTATTTTTTGTTCTATGACTGTGTCCCCATTAGGTACATTTTCTATCACTTCTTGCCTCTGGATGTAAAGCCCCAAAGTTTCCACCTTTAAAACCCAAGGGAGCAGAGCTGCTTAGGTGGGGCTGCTAATATGAAATTCAGGTGATCTCCTAAAGTAGACATAAACTACAGTGGATATAAAAAGTCTACACACCCCTGTTAAAATGTCAGGTTTCTGTGATATAAAAAATGAGACAAAGATAAATAATTTCAGAACCTTTTCCACCTTCAATGCAATCTATAAATTGTACAACTCAGTTGAATAACAAACTGAAATCTTTTAGGTGGAGGGAAGTAAAAATAAAAAACTAAAATAAAACTGTTGCATAAGTGTGCACACCCTCAAGCTAATACTTTGTTGAAGCACCATTTGATTTTATTACAGCACTCAGTCTTTGTGGGTATGAGTATCAGCATGGCACATCTTGACTTGGCAATATTTGCCCACTCTTCTTTGCAAAAACACTCCAAATCTGTCAGATTGCAAGGGCCTCTCCTGTGCACAGCCCTCTTGAGACCACCCCACAGATTTTCAATCGGATTCAGGTCTGGGCTCTGGCTGGACCATTTCAAAACTTTAATCATCTTCTGGTGAAGCCATACCTTTGTTGATTTGGATGTTATGCTTTGGGTCGTTGTCCTGCTGAAAGATGAAGTTCCTCTTCATGTTCAGAGGAACTTCATTCTAGCAGAAGCCTGAAGGTTTTGTGCCGATATTGACTGGTATTTGGAACTGTTCATAATTCCCTCTACCTTGACGAAGGCCCCTGTTCCAGCTGAAGAAAAACAGCCCCAAAGCATGATGTCACCACCACCATGCTTCACTGTGGGTATGGTGTTCTTTTTGGTGATGTGTGGTGTTGTTTTTGCGCCAAACCTATCTTTTGGAATTATGGCCAAAAACTTAACCTTAGTTCCATAAGACCATAACACATTTTCCCAAATGCTTTTGGGAGACTTCAGGTGTGTTTTTGCAAAATATAGCCGGGCTTGGATGTTTCTCTTGGTGAGAAAAGTCTTCTGTCTTGCCACTCTACCCCGTAGCCCAGACATGTGAAGAATACGGGAGATTGTTGTCACATGTACCACACAGCCAGTACTTGCCAGATATCCCTGCAGATCCTTTAATATTGCTGTTGGCCTCTTGCCAGCCTCCCTGACCAGTTTTCTCATCTTTCCATCAATTTTGGAGGGACGTCCAGTTCTTGGTAATATCACTGTTGTGCCATATTTTCTCCACTTGATGATGACTATCTTCACTGTGTTCCATGGTATCTCTAATGCCTTGGAAATTCTTTTGTACCCTTCTCATGACGGATACCGTTTAACAATGAGATCCCTCTGATACTTTGGAAGCTTTCTGCGTAAATTGACAGCGCTATATAATACCTGAAATAAATGTAAAAAAATAAATAAACAATGAGATCCCTCTGATGCTTTGAAAGCTCTCTGCAGACCATGGCTTTTGCTGTAGGATGCGAGTAAGAAAATGTCAGAAAAGACCTACTATGAACTTTATTTGAGGTTAATCAGGAGCACTTTAACCGGTTCCCGACCAGCTCGCATACATTTACTGCTGCAGAGTGGTGCTGTTGTGCAAATCTCCATCTATAAACGGCAGCCCGCGCATGCGCGGCTAGCAGGCGGGAGTGCGCCGCCGGGAGCCTGCTCTTGTGCCCGCTGCACTCTGTAGGAGTGTGACCGTGGCTCGAGCGAACCTGACCTCCGCCGGCGAGCCGTGAGTGCTGGCCACAGCTGAAAAACGGGGAACCGCCAATGTAAACACGGCGGTTCCCCGTGCTGTCAGGCAGCATGACACAGATCTACTGATCCCTGTCACTGAGATCAGTTCGATCTCTTATGCTCCTGACAGCCCAGCCCCCTCACAGTTAGAACACACCCAGGGAACACAGTTAACTCCTAAAGCGCCCCCAGGTTAACCCCTTCACTGCCAATGACAGTAATCAGTGGACATTTAAATTTCTGATCGCTGTATAAATGTCATTGGTCCTAAAAAATAGTCAAAAATGTCAGACATGTCCACTGCAATATCACAGTCCTGATAAGAATCCCAGATTGCCACCATTACCAGTAAAAAAAAAATTGTACAAACGCCAGAAATGAATTCCCATGGTTTATAAACGCGGCAACTTTTGCGCAAACCAGTTCATTAATGCAGATTGCTATTTTTTTTTACCAAACATACGAGGAAGAACATAAATCAGCCAAAACCGAGGAATCAATTTGTTTTTTTTTTTTTTTTTTTGGATTTGTATCACATTTTGTTTGGGTACAACGTCGCACGACCGCGCAGTTGTCAGTTAAAACTGCGCACTGCCGAATCGCAAAAAAGTGCTCCTAACATGGGAAATCCTTCCGGGGCTGAAGCGGTTAAATGTTGTCAGGTTTGTACTGACTCCTCTTTGACATGAGTTTGAATGTGATTGCTTAATTCTTAACACAGCTACCAGTTATAAGAGGGTGAACGCACTTATGCAACCACATTATTTTTATTTTTACTTCCCCTCCCCCCCTAAAAGATTTCAGTTTGGTTTTTTTTTAGTTGTACAGTTTATAGATCACATTATAGGTGGAAAAAGTTCTGAAATCATTTATCTTTGTCTCATTTTTTTACATCACAGAAACCTGACATTTTAACAGGGTGTGTAGACTTTCTATATCCATTGTCAGTAAAGATACTGAACAAGCTCAGGCACTGCGATGCTTAGGCGCCAAGGGGTGCCAACACAGACTGTACCTTTAGTTGTTTTCATCTGTGGCTTAAGAGTCCAAATCCAAGTTTCTGCACTCTGTAATGTTCAACACTTGTTAATTACTGCCCATGCCCTCGCCCTATAGGGATTTCTATATTAAGGATTAGCCAGTAGAAAAGTAGAGCAAGGGCCAGTAAAAGTTTAAGAAGACTTTATTGTGCTACGCAGTGGTTTGGTTGGTGAGCTTTTTGATTTGTTTAGTCTCTTCTTACCATGTATGGTTTACTGTCTCGTTGGGTCCCAAGCCCTATTCCATAGAAACCATGGTTCCTATACACTGCACCAATGATGGCAAAAAATCCTGAAACAGCTTCATGACGTGGCTCTGTAATATTAGGCTATATGTGCACTATATACCAGCGGTTCTGGATGTGCATTTGGCTTTTTTGGGCATAATGGAATGATTTTCATGGCTCTACCTACTGTCCTGAAATGAGCGACAATCCTCTTATCTTTGGTGTATGTTATGGAATTGGACATTTTCCGTTTTTTTCTTTTCTTAAAAACATCTTCTGTTTTAAGAAGGCTCTACTGTGCTGTGCACTGATTTGGTAGAAAGGCCTTTATGATTCCTTTAGTTCCTTCTCACCAGTGGCGTACCTAGCACCTCTGGCACCTGGTGCTGGTTATTTTTTTGCACCCTCCCAAAACAAAACTTTTCTGAAGGAATATGACTGTGCAACACAAAAAAGTAAATGTCAGGTGACCACAGCACCCTCAGTGAGTCTGCACCCAACACGGACTGCACCCCCTTAATACGCCACTGCTTCTCACCATAGATCGTATGGTTATACTGTCTCAAATAAGTTTTTATGACATACACTTATTGCTAGGTTTCAATTATCTTTTTATCCCAACAACATTTCACTTCGTATAAAATGAATGTGTATGCAAACGAAAACTGGGATGCTTGTGCCTGGGGAAAACACAGCCAACCAGCCCTTTCATAGTGGGGGCTAAATAAATAGTCCCATGCATAGTGGTTGCCCCATTGACTGGAGTGTATAGTGAAATGTGTATTTTATAAGGTACAAAATGTGAAGCCAGCCCCAATGCCAAGGTCCTAAACTATAGCTGGCAAGTGTTACTTTACCTCTAGCAGCCCTCGTTCCCTTAAGGCAAGGAAGCCTACTGGCAAATCGTGTCTCCTTGGTACACAGAGCTATATTTTCTGGTATAGTAAATTCAGAAACAGTCCAAGGACAAAAGCCAAGTGCCAATCCAAAAGAGTAGTTTGTATTCCAGGCAGCGGGATAGTACCAGGAGAATCCAACAAACAGGCAAGCAAACAGGGACAGCAAGGCAGGATTGGGTACCAGATAGCAAGACACTATCAGAAGCCCAGTGCCATGGGCTTGTGATGCTTAAATAAGGTGACTTATTTAAGCATCACAGACTAAACACAAGAGGAATTAAGAGACACAGAGGTGTGAGACAAATGCACAGGAGTCTACGCAGATGGTGCCCTCCACTGCCAAGCAAAGAGGATGCCTTCAGAGGACCATGCTGCAGTTGGCCAATGGAAGAGGAGGAAGCTTTGTCTCTATTGTCAGGCAACAAAGATGCAGGTAGGACTGATAGTGGCTGGGGGAGATTTAGGAGTATGAGCATGTCCTTAGCGGCTCTCAGGATTTGGTCACGTGACATATCAGGGATCAAAAGGACGTTGGTGCTGGAAGACTTCCCACTACCAGTTGCTGTGATTGTAGATCTGAATGGGGAGCTGGCAGCTTTATAATAACCAGCAGCTGTTTCTGATTGAGGGCCCTGCACTGGTTGAGGTCTGAGGGCAAGGGTATCTCCCTTCAGGGCCACCAACCCAATAAACCCCAACCCAATAAACCCTATCAGTACCACTCCCCATCCTCCCCTGGGTATACTCGTAATGTATTTTTGTTTTAACCTTCATGCTAATTAAGAAATCGATGTGAAACAATAAAATATATCCCTCAACTCCTTACATTTTACTGCACCAGGTATGACCGGGCCATACTCCTGTGACATTTCCATAAGGCCAGTTTGATAAAGAAGACCACGTGTAGTTCATAGCAGACATCAAATTCTTATTTTCATGTTTTTACTGGATGAGATGAAGGATGTGATTGGCTGTCATAGGTAATATGAGCAGTTCTTCCTTCAAGCTTAATGCATGCAGCACCCAAACAGCCTAGTTCCATGTAAAAAGAAAGGAAAGACAACATCCCAGGCAATCCATGTAACGTCACTGGGGATCAGACTGGTCTTTGTGCAGGTTACTATGGGGCATGAGAAAGGTGTATGTTATTTTTCTTACCAGCTAAAATTAATTGAACATGGCTGAATTTTGCGTGCGTACATCATCATGTCATCTAGTCATGCATTTTCTCAACACTGATAATAATTTTAGCAATGCTGTTTTTCTTTGTTAACTCTTTGCTGTGCCATTGTCTTTAAATATTTATATATATAAGTGGAATTTCTGCCAATACAATTCAATAAACAATATAAACGTATCAAGATTACCACTTTGTTACGTTATTAAAGCCCAACTCTTGATACTTTCTTCCTCTATTGGGGCTCCATGCCCTCAGTATGTTATGCTTTTTTTTTAATTCATTACTTTCTTCTGATGTCTTCTTGCCGGTCACGGTCACACAGGGTCCTCTTTCTCTTCGGTCTTCTGTTCCTGGATGATGCAGAGTGGTGCTGACTTGATGACATTAGAGCCTCTCTCAGCATTAATACACTTGAAAGTACATGATATTGTTTTCAGGGGGTGGGACCATGACACCCTGTACTCACAGTCTTTCCTCAGTCTTTTGGATTGAGTGAGGCTGGGTGTCATTTAACAGGGAAGGTTGAGGACATCTTGTGGTCAAGAAGAGGTACTATAAGGGGTCCAGCTTCAGGCTGAAAATGAGTATTGCAGGGGGACCTTCGGGAACATTGAAAAAAAAAATTAGCCTGAAGTTATACTTATCTTCATAACCAATCTTTACCCCTTTTTCTCTCAAATAAGAGTTGCCAAGGGGGAATTTGCCCACTTCACACTGACTTGCAAGTCCCCAAATTATGCATACTATAAGAAATGTCAACAATCCATTCCATTCTAAGGAACAGCTACATCTGAACTAATAGGAACACAACAAAAAGGGAAAACAAGGATACATAAAGCTGTCAATCCAAGACAAATTAGGAAGTTAAAGTAGAACTAAAGGCAATTTTTCTTTATATAGTTTTGTATTGAATGGGGAGGGATTAGAACCGCTGTCGGGTTTGCATAGCTGTCTGTGCCCCCATTAACCACTTGCCTACTGAGCACTTTAACACTCTTCCTGCCAAGGCCAATTTTCAGCTTTCGACGCTGTCACACTTTGAATGACAGTTGCCTGGTCATGCTACCCTGTAACCATGTGAATTTTTTATAATTTTTATATTTTTTGCTAAACAAACCGAAACTTTAGAAAAACAAACAAACATTTTTCACAGTTTCAAAAGGTAATTTAATTTCAAACAGGTAATTTTTCTCCTTCACTGATAAGGCTGCACGGATGGGCACTGATGGCCACTGATGAGGCTGCACTAATGGCCACTGATGAGGCTGCACTGATGGCCACTGATGAGGCTGCACTGATGGCCACTGATGAGGCTGCATTGATGAGCACTGATGAGGCTGCACTGATGGCCACTGATGAGGCCACACTGGTGGGCACTGATGAGGCCGCACTGATAGGTGGCACTGATAGGCGGCACTGATAGGTGACACTGATAGGTGATACTGATGAGGATGCACTAATGGGCACTGATTGGCGGCATTGAAGGACACTGATAGGTGCCACTGGTAGGTGGCACTGATGGGCACTGATAGGTGACACTGATGAGTAGGCACTGATAGGCAGCACTGAAGGGCACTGTTAGGACTGCACTGATCATCAGGACACTAATAATCAGTGTAGATGTCCCTTTCTCACAAGCCAGTTATTGGCTCTATTCTCATCTCCTTATGCTGTCAGCATGAGGAAAGGAATGCCGATAACCGGCTTGTGTATACATTGTGATCGGTTGTCATTGGACACAGCTGATCACATGGTAAAGACCCACTGTGATTGGCCCCTTACCCCGATCTGTGATCAAAGAGAGCTGCCCATGTGCCACATGGGGCGCCCATGCAACACGATCACTCCCTCCCGGCTCTAGCTGTCTTTCTGCTATAGCGTGGGCGGGAAGTGGTTAAGGATATTCACTCTCTCTATTTACCCTGCTTACTGTTATTACCGAGAGTGGAAGTAAAAGAAAATCCCAAATTTCTGGGGTTGTCACCAGAACAAGAATAGAGGGGAAATCTTCCTTTGAAGACACCAGTTCTAGTGACAACCATGGATCCCTTCACTTTGGGACAGGAAGAGAAGGAAAATATCCCCAATGAGACACAGATGGCAAAGAAAAACTGACAGGGGTTATAATCCACCCTTACCCTATCATAAATGAAAAAAAAATGCCTTCAGTTCTCTTTTTAATTACAAATTCTTGCGGTTGAGCTGAAGACAGACAGCTAATGGCCTAGCCGAAATATATAAGTAAACTGTTTGACCCACATGCCCCGCTAGACCATAGCCTGATCCTGGACTTCCAGCCTATTGCATTAGAGTGTGCACTCAAAGCTCAAACACATATGCGTGTGTATGCATGTGTATATATACTGACGGTGTCAGCAGGGCAGTGGACGGTGTCAGTAGATTTTGTTTTTATTATTTTATTTTGTATTCTTTTTTACAATTTTACTTTATTACTTATTTTTGTACAATTTTTCTTAGGAGCCCTGTTAGAGTGACATATCAGGGGTGTAAATGGGGAATCTGAACCACACGGGGTGATTAGCATGTGCCCAGGCACACCTGGCACACCCTGTGCGCACGCCAATGCTGCATACTTCTCAACAGTATAATCTGGTTGAGAACACACCCCAGCACACCGATTAGGTCATCCTTTGCGCTCTCCGTTCCTGTGTAGGCTTAGGGACTTGTGCCTATATGCCAATTTAGCTTGCTTGGGACATTAATCTGCTTCTGAGATCATTCAGAATTTAACAGGTGCTATTGACCTCCTTCCTTCTGACCTCCACTGGCCCTGCTTCAAGGTGTTTTTGCATTCCTATACACTTGTATGGGGGGGGGGGAAAGAATGAAAGCCCTTAGACTGACAGCACTGTGCAAAGCAAGGGAGCCTGATTGGCTCTGAGTGCTGCTACTGTATCACTAATGTTTATACATAAATGAGTTCTACTTTGAAGTTTCTCTTTAAATACAGCATGTCGGGTTATTTTTTTGTTGTCTTATCTTGAACAGGAAATCTCCTAGATTTAACCCATTCCACGCCATGTCATTTGATGATGAGGTTAGTTTGGACAGTAGGACAAGAAGGGTGACACGCAATGTGCAGTCTTCCTCCAGCTGTGAGGAAACGCAGTTCCCATCGGATGAGACCGCATGTTTCTTTCTCATGGTCCTGTGTTTACACACTGGGACAGACTCATAAACGGACGTCCATGAGCCTCCTCTGTGCTCAGAGGGTGTGGGGGACACTGTGTGCCTATGAGGGGAAGGGGGGATCCAGGGGGACAGATGAGATAAGACAGCCACATCTCTGATTGATGGACTCCCTACTTAGCTGGACAATAGAACAAAAACATACATAAAGCATATGACAGTGATGGAAGTTTGAGCATTCCAATGTACTTCCTCTGTTATCTAGGTGCAATGGCTAGTACTGTTAAGCCGACCATTTTATAATGTCTAGTGGGGAAAAAAAGCATATTTATTCCTTCCTGGTGACCACATAGGGACAAGTGAGGGGCAAATTTTCCCAATAGGGACATAGACTAATGGAAAGCTCACAGAGACTTTAACGGGTGTATCTATTAAAGAAACTGGAGAGCTATACATCCTGGGAAACTGCATGCACATTTGTTCTTTGCAAATGGGAGCAAAATTGAACAGTATTAGGCTCTTTTTTTCTCCAGGTTGAATACCATTTTTTCATACAAAATAGACCAGGGTTTTGAAACTTAATTTCACTGTGGGCCGCATCTGCAGTATGGTTTCCCTCAAAGAACTGCTTGTATCTGGGATGTGCTACATAGAGAGTGCAGGGTTCAGAATTACGCTATGTTCAGAGATCAGAGTTCTGGAGTGTGTTACTTACAGAGTGCAGGGTTCAGAATTACACCATATTCAGAGATCAGAGTTCAGGAGTGTGTTACTTACAGAGTGCGGGGTTCAGAATTACGCTATGTTCAGAGATCAGAGTTCAGGCGTGTGTTATTTACAGAGTGCAGGGTTCAGAATTACACCATATTCAGAGATCAGAGTTCAGGAGTGTGTTACTTATAGAGTGCAGGGTTCAGAATTACGCTATGTTCAGAGATTAGAGTTCAGGAGTGTGTTATTTACGAAGTGCAGGGTTCAGAATTACACCATATTCAGAGATCAGAGTTCAGGAGTGTGTTACTTACAGAGTGCAGGGTTCAGAATTACACCATATTCAGAGATCAGAGTTTAGGAGTGTGTTACTTACAGAGTGCAGGGTTCAGAATTGTGCTATATTCAGAGATCAGACTTCAGGAGTGTGTTACTTACAGAGTGCAGGGTTCAGAATTACTCTATATTCAGAGGTCAGACTTCAGGAGTCTGTTACTTACAAAGTGCAGGGTTCAGAATTACGCTATGTTCAGAGTTCAGGAGTGTGTTACTTACTGAGTGCAGGGTTCAAAATTACGCTATATTCAGAGATCAGACTTCAGGAGTGTGTTACTTACAGAGTGCAGGGTTCAGAATTATGCTATATTCAGAGATCCTAATTCAGGAGTGTGTTACTTACAGAGTGCAGGGTTCAGAATTACACTATATTCAGAGATCAGCCTTCAGGAGTGTGTTACTTACAGAGTGCAGGGTTCAAAATTACACTATATTCAGAAATCAGAGTTCAGGAGGTTGTTACATACAAAATGCAGGGTTTAGAATTACACTATATTCAGAGATCAAAGTTCAGAAGTGTGCTATGTACAGAGTGCAACATTCAGAATTACACTATATTAAGGGATCAGGAGTGTGTTACTTATAGAGTGCAGGGTTTAGAATTACGCTATATTCAGAGATCAGAGTTCAGGGGCGTGTTACTTACAGAGTGCAGGGTTCAGAATTATGCTATATTCAGAGATCCTAGTTCAGGAGTGTGTTACTTACAGAGTGCAGGGTTCAGAATTACACTATATTCAGAGATCAGCCTTCAGGAGTGTGTTACTTACAGAGTGCAGGGTTCAAAATTACGCTATATTCATGAATCAGAGTTCAGGAGGTTGTTACGTACAAAGTGCAGGGTTTAGAATTACGCTATATTCAGAGATCAAAGTTCAGAAGTGTGCTATATACAGAGTGCAGGATTCAGAATTACACTATATTCAGAGATCAGAGTTTAGGAGTGCGTTATTTACAGAGTGCAGGGTTCAGAATTACACTATATTCAGAGATCAGACTTCAGGAGTGTGTTACTTACCGAGTGCAGGGTTCAGAATTACGCTATGTTCAGAGATCAAAGTTCAGGACTGTGCTATGTACAGAGTGCAGGGTTCAGAATTACGATATATTCAGAGATCAGAGCTCAGGAGTGTGCTATTACAAAGTGCAGGGTTCAGAATTATGCTTTGTACAGGAGTGTGCCCTGTACAGAGTGCAGAGTTCAGAATTATACTATATTCAGAGATCAGAGTTCAGGCGTGTGCTATGTACAGAGTCCAAGGTTCAGAATTACACTATATTCAGAGATCAGAGTTCAGGAGTGTGTTACTTACAGAGTGCAGGGATTAGAATTACGCTATATTCAGAGATCAGAGTTTAGGAGTGCGTTATTTACAGAGTACAGGGTTCAGAATTACGCTATATTTGGATATCAGCGTTCAGGTGTGTGCTATGTACAGAGTGCAGGGTTCAGAATTACGCTATGTTCAGAGATCAGCATTCAGGAGTATGCTATGTACAGAGTGCAACATTCAGAATTACACTATATTCAGAGATCAGGAGTGTGTTACTTACAGAGTGCAGGGTTCAGAATTACGCCATGTTCAGAGAACAGAGTTCAGGAGTGTGTTACTTACAGAGTGCAGGGTTCAGAATTACACTATATTCAGAGATCAGCCTTCAGGAGTGTGTTACTTACAGAGTGCAGGGTTCAGAATTACGAAATGTTCAGAGATAAGACTTCAGGAGTGTGCTATGTACAGAGTGCATGGGTCAGAATGACGCTATATTCAGAAATCAGAGTTCAGGAGGTTGTTACGTACAAAGTGCAGGGTTTAGAATTACGCTATATTCAGAGATCAAAGTTCAGAAGTGTGCTATATACAGAGTGCAGGATTCAGAATTACACTATATTCAGAGATCAGAGTTTAGGAGTGCGTTATTTACAGAGTGCAGGGTTCAAAATTACACTATATTCAGAGATCAGACTTCAGGAGTGTGTTACTTACCGAGTGCAGGGTTCAGAATTACGATATGTTCAGAGATCAAAGTTCAGGACTGTGCTATGTACAGAGTGCAGGGTTCAGAATTACGATATATTCAGAGATCAGAGCTCAGGAGTGTGCTATTACAAAGTGCAGGGTTCAGAATTATGCTTTGTACAGGAGTGTGCCCTGTACAGAGTGCAGAGTTCAGAATTATACTATATTCAGAGATCAGAGTTCAGGCGTGTGCTATGTACAGAGTGCAGGGTTCAGAATTACACTATATTCAGAGATCAGAGTTCAGGAGTGTGTTACTTACAGAGTGCAGGGATTAGAATTACGCTATATTCAGAGATCAGAGTTTAGGAGTGCGTTATTTACAGAGTACAGGGTTCAGAATTACGCTATATTTGGATATCAGCGTTCAGGTGTGTGCTATGTACAGAGTGCAGGGTTCAGAATTACGCTATGTTCAGAGATCAGCATTCAGGAGTATGCTATGTACAGAGTGCAACATTCAGAATTACACTATATTCAGAGATCAGGAGTGTGTTACTTACAGAGTGCAGGGTTCAGAATTACGCTATGTTCAGAGAACAGAGTTCAGGAGTGTGTTACTTACAGAGTGCAGGGTTCAGAATTACACTATATTCAGAGATCAGCCTTCAGGAGTGTGTTACTTACAGAGTGCAGGGTTCAGAATTACGCAATGTTCAGAGATCAGAGTTTAGGAGTGCGTTATTTACAGAGTACAGGGTTCAGAATTACGCTATATTTGGATATCAGCGTTCAGGTGTGTGCTATGTACAGAGTGCAGGGTTCAGAATTACGCTATGTTCAGAGATCAGCATTCAGGAGTATGCTATGTACAGAGTGCAACATTCAGAATTACACTATATTCAGAGATCAGGAGTGTGTTACTTACAGAGTGCAGGGTTCAGAATTACGCTATGTTCAGAGAACAGAGTTCAGGAGTGTGTTACTTACAGAGTGCAGGGTTCAGAATTACACTATATTCAGAGATCAGCCTTCAGGAGTGTGTTACTTACAGAGTGCAGGGTTCAGAATTACGCAATGTTCAGAGATCAGACTTCAGGAGTGTGCTATGTACAGCTGTCTCTTA
>BLSH010239013.1:432179-442442 GCA_018402905.1 Glandirana rugosa
ATTTATGTCCTGCCTACCTTTGGGATAAAAGGTAGGCAGACCGCCTAGCCTACTTTTTGCCTGTCCGCCTCTGACGTATGCTAAATCTACTGAATTCTATTATAAAATTAATATTTTATTAGATCTTTTCATGTGACAACACTGAAGAAATGACACTTTGCTACAATGTAAAGTAGTGAGTGTACAGCTTGTATAAAGGTCCTTTCACACTAGACGGACTCCGCTGCACGGATCGATCCCCACTGAGCTGGCGGATGACAGCTCTGTCTCTGCTCACTGTGCAGAAACTGATTTGTCAGAGCCCCCCGCTCTCCTCTATGGGGATCAGATGAAAACTGATCCGCCTGTCCGTTTTTCATCCGATCCGCCAGACGGATGGAAAATAGGGTTTCCATCCGTCCTGTATTTAGCGGATCGGATGTCAGTGGACATGTCTCCGCTGACATCTATTGCTCCCTAGAGGTTAATGGAGCGTCCATTCAGGTCAGCCTGAAAAACTGGCAGGTGGACCTGAACAGTCCGTACGTTTGAAAGGGGCCTAACTGTTAATTTGGTGGTCCATATAGTGAACTTGGTGTTGAGTTGTTAGCCATTTTCCCTCCCCGGTGTATACAGCATCACCAGATAGGGGTATATACAGCATCCCCCCCCAGGGCAGTCAGGACATCAGTCCCGCACTTGCCCCATCTAGGAAGCGGGCAGCGGTGTCTGGGGAGCGTGCTGTGTGTGTGCTTTGGCAGCTTCCCCCCTCCGAGAAAGGCGTTCAATAGGATCACCCGTTTTCTCCGCCAGTCGGGAAACCGGTAACATACCCACACTTCCTGATTGGCGGAGAGGCCATTCGGTGATAGAAAAGCAAATATTAATTTGCTCTTGTAACACACGTGAGTGGGCTTGCGAACGCAATGCTCTACGCTCTGAGCCACTCTATTTTGAAGCCTCTTAGAGCCTATGGCTCTAATCAGGTGCTTCAAAGAACCCTCGCTGCCGCTGTAATTCATGCATCTGGCGTCCTGAAAGGGGCCAGATGCATGAATTGGGGGGGGGGGGGGGTGGCCATGGATAGATTCATGCTATGCATGAATCTATCCATTTAGCATAGAGGGGGCAGTGCCCGTGCGCCCTGAATGGACGGGCCGCCCCTGAAGATAAGTGTGTTGCTTATATTTAAGCATGGTGGTGGGAGTTTCATGGTCTGGGGCTGCATGAGTGCTGCTGGCACTGGGAAGCTACAGTTCATTGAGGGAACCATGAATGCCAACATGTACTGTGACATACTGAAGCAGAGCATGATCCCCTCCCTTCAGAGTCTGGGCTGCAGGGCAGTATTCAACATAATGAGCCCAAACACACCTCCAAGATGACCACTGCCTTGCTAAAGAAGCTGAGGGTAAAGGTGATGGACTGGCCAAGCATGTCTCCAGACCTAAACCCTATTGAACATCTGTGGGGCATCTTCAAACAGAAGGCGGAGGAGTGCAAGGTCTCTACCACTCCTCCATGAGGACATTACGGAGCTGATGGATGTTTGAGGACTCCAGTGGCAACCTGTGAAGCTCTGGTGAACTCCATGCCCTAGAGTGTTAAGGCACTGCTGGAAAATAATGGTGACCACACAAAATATTGACACTTTGGGCCCAATTTGGACATTTCCACTTAGGGGTGTACTCACTTTTGTAGCCAGCAGTTTAGACATTAATGGCTGTGTGTTGAGTTACTTTGAGGGGACAGCAAATTTACACTGTTATACAAGCTGTACACTCACTACTTTACATTGTAGCAAAGTGTCAGCTCTTCAGTGTTGTCACATGAAAAGATAGAATAAAATATTTACAAAAATGTGAGGGGTGTACTAACTTTTGTGGGATACTGTATATTTTCCCTGTCTGTTGCAGCCAGTAGTCTGACAAATTGGAAGGATAAATATTTTTGTGTGTGTATTATGTATAATTTATCTTTTGTGTTCTACAGTGGTGAGATCTGTAGACACGGTCAGAGGAGGTAAGTAGGCACAATGTGGAGTATTCTGATTCAGCTTGGTGTAGCGGAATTTTAAAAAATATATTGAAATTATTTCAATAGTTCTGGCTAAGCAACTACTGTAAAAGTGAAATGATCTGCAGAGAAAGATCTTATGGTTTTACTATGTGATCTGATGTGCTGGAATGCCAGTTTACTAAAGACATATTTCCTTCCTGTACTGCTTCTTATTTCATTTCTATGGTAAATCTCTGCATGTTTGTTTTTATATAGAATGTGTTGCATATGAATCTCATTGCTGTCTGGTGTTTCGAAACCAAGATCAATTAAAGTGCATTTTTGTTAATTTTGAAGTAAAATGGAGAGAAACATTCTCTTTCAAGTTCTGACCAGTGAAAGCTTTAACATTTATCATCTTGAAATGCTGCAAGTCTAAAAATAGTGTAGGATAATTGGAGGGCCTCTTAGGGCTAAACACAAGAACAATGTCTTGGCTTTAAAGAGAACTCAACCCAATTTATTTATTTTTTTGACCCTCCAGAGTGGGTCTTGAAAGTTTTCTTTCCATAATTCCAGAAAGCTTTAACCAGTTCCACACCGCCTACCGCATATTTACTGCGGCAGTGTGGACGCTGGCCGCGAATTGCTGTAAAAAGGCGGCGATCTGCGAATGACCGCTAGGGGGCTCGTGCGCCGCCGCACTCCTGATAAGCAGCCACAGGCAAGGAACGGGGGAACCGCTGATGTAAACAAGGCGGTTCCCCATTCTGACAGTGCAGGCATGGGAGATCTTCTGATCCCTGTCACTGGGATCTGTTAGATCTCTCATGCCCATGGTAGCCCAACCCCCCCACAGTTAGAACACACCCAGGGAACACACTTAACCCCTAGATCTCCCCCTGCAGGTTAACCCCTTCACTGCCAATGACATTTATACAGTAATCAGTGGACATTTAAATTTCTGATCGCTGTATAAATGTCATGTCAATGGTCCCAAAAAAGTGTCAAAAATTTCCGACGTGTCCGCCCCAATATCGCAGTACCGCTAAAAATCGCAGATCGCCGCCATTACTAGTAAAAAATAAAATAAAAACCCCAGAAATTAATTCTCACCATCCGTAAACGCTGCCATTTTTGCGCTAACCAATCAATAAACGCCGATTGCGATTTTTTAAAAAAAATTTTTTTTATCACAAATATGAGGAAGAATATAAATAGGCCAAAACCGGTGAAAAAAAGTATTTTTATATATTTTTTTTTGGATTTGAATCTTAGCAAAAAGTAAGAAATTTGGGGGTTTTTTTTGCAAAATTGTTGCTCTTCTTTTGTTTATAGTGGCGATCATAAATGACGCAGAGGTGACCAAATACCACCAAAAGAAAGCTCTATTTGTGGGGGAAAAAAAGGACGCAAATTTTGTTTGGGTACAACGTTGCACGACCGCGCAATTGTCAATTAAAGCGACGCAGCTCCGAATCGCAAAAAGTGCTCTGGTCCTAAACTGGGAAATTCTTCCGGAGGTGAAGTGATTAAAGACCCAATTGGGGGTTTATACCCTTCAAGTGCCATCTCTTTTTTGCTAATTGAGAAGGCTGGACATAGCTTGTTGCCCCGGCAGCTCTACAATCGACCAAAGGCTGAATCTGCTTTTTAGTAAAAAGGTGATTTCTTACTGTGTTACAGTGGATTTAGTTTTTGGCATTTTGCCGTTTTGGAGATATCATTTTGGTGGGAAAAGTATTTCATATAAACCTGTAAAGCCGCAACTATTTACAGAAGTTTAAAGTACAACTAAACGCTAAACGTTTTCTTAAATTTTGGATAGAGTAGAGATGGATAAGAGCCCTGTCAGGTTTTTATTGCTGTCCGTTTCCCTGTTAAGGAGATTCAACCTCTCTATTTGTCCTATGTATCATTGAAAGTAAAAGAAAATGCCAAATTTTGTGTTGTCCCTAGAAAGTAATAATAGAGGAGAAATCTTCCAATGGGAAAACTAGTTCTGAGGTCCTTGACGTGGGGTTTATGCTCCTCCTACTAGGAGCTGACTAGGCAAAAAAGCAAAAGGATAGGCTGGCCCCTCCCAGGGGGCCGTCCTCACTTCAGCATATAATCCCCCTGCAGTGCATAGCATATCTGTTTTTAATGCCTAGTGCAAGGAGTTAGACCTGGCTCCCTGAGGCGGTTTTTCGTACGCCCGGTACAATGGGCAAGGGCTCAGGCCCCGGCAAGGCTGCCTTGGGGGTCGGTAAGCGGCCCTGGCACTGCATGCCCGACCAGATGGAAGACAAGTTCTCCGCATAGGGGTTGCCCCCGCCTGATTTTCGGGTGGGAGGCCAACTGCTGAGTTTAGCAGACTGGTGGACCTATCACATTTCAGACCGGTCTGTCGAGAAGTGGTGTCCCCCTGGTGCAGGTTAGAGTTCAACGCTCTACCCCCAGACAGGTTCTTCCTATCAAACTTGAGGCCCCTCCAGGGCGTCGGGAAGTTCTTTTAGGGGCGGTTCAGACGCTGTCCGAACAGGGGGTACTTGTGCCGGTCCCTCCATTGGAGAGGTTTTCCACGGTTTTTATTCAAACCCTTTTTGTGGAACCCAACAACTAAGGTGGGGTCAGGCCAGTTCTGGACCTGAAGGCGCTCAATCACTTGGTGAAAGCGCAAAAATTCAGGATGGAGCCTGTACGCTCGGCCGTGGCCGTCCTTCACCTAGGATACTTCCTGGCGTCTCTGGACATCAGGGACGCTTATCTGCATGTCTCATTAGTCTTCGGCACCAGCACTTCCTGCGCTTTGCGGTAGGGGATCTACATTATCAATTTGTGGCGCTCCCCTTCAGTCTGGCCTCGGCCACTCGGGTCTTTGCCAAGCTATTGGCTCCAGTGCTGGCTCTGTTGAGGCTGTGAGGCATTACTGTGGGGGCATACCCCGACGATCGGCTCCTGCAAGCGGAGTCAGCTTCTGCTCTGGAGGACAATGTTGTTATCACCATGACCTCGATGAGAGATTTCGGCTGGCTGATCAGCCTGCAGAAGTCGGCGTTGACTCGGTCTTGTCGACTGGAATATCTGGGTCTAATTATGGACACGGAGCAGGCGAAGGTGTTCCTTCCTCCGGCCAAGTTACTGACGCTACAAGCAGCAGTGCGAGTCCTGCTGTCACGTCGGTGGTCCTCCTTACATTTCTGTATGCGGGGCTCATGGTCTCGGCAAACTGATCAAATTGGACACCAGACCAGGGGGTCGTTGTCCTGGTGGTTTCGGGTCCCGGCCTTGACGTTGGGGAAGTCTTTCTTCCCCTTCCTTGATCGATAGTCACGAGGGACGCCAGCCTATTGGGCTGGGTAGGAATCCTGGCACAGCTGTCTGCTCAGGGTCATTGGTCGGCGCAGGAATTTTGCCTTCCTATAAATGTGTTGGAGCTGAGGGCAATCGGGCTCAGTTTCTCCCACTGGGCGGCAAGGCTGCGTGGCCTCCCGGTTCGGGTTCAGTCGGACATCGCCACAGTAGTGGCGTACGTGTCCGATCAGGGCAGAACATGAAGCTCGGCAGCAGCTGCGGAAGCGGCCCACTCTCTAGGGTGGGCAGAATCTCACGTACCGGCAATCTCCGCCATCTACATTCCGGGCGTAGAAAACTGGCAAGCAAATTTTTTCAGTCGCCAGACTGCATCAGGGGGAATGGTACCTACATCCAGAGGTGTGCTGCCAGATCTGCCACAGGTGGAGCACGCCAGACGTGGTCCTGCTGACACCCAGGTTCAATCACAAGGTGCAGACCTTCGTGTGCAGGACAGGATTCCGTTGGCGGCGTCACGGACGTTCTGGTAGTGCCGTGTTTTCAGTACAGGCTGCTTTAAGTTTTTTTTTCCCCCTTTGCAAGCTTCTACCGCGGCTCCTGCGCAGGATAGAAGTGGAGGGAATCCCGACAATCCTGGTGGCTTCGGATTGGTCTTGGTGCGCTGACGTGGTGCGGATGGTGACAGACGTTTCCCCGGTGACTTCCGCTTCGCGAAGATCTGCTCTCTCGGGGACCCATCCTGCACCCTGCTTTGCCGTCGCTGGCTTTGGCGGCTTGGCTATTGAGTCACAGGTGTTGAGGGATAGGGGGGTCTCTGACTCCGCAATCCCTACCATGCTTAGAGCGCGTAAGTGCATTTCGCGCAAAATATGTCGTCGCACCTGGAAGGCTTACTTTGCCTGGTGTGAGGCGGGTGGTTGGAATCCCCGCTCTTTTTTTCCATGGCTCGGGTGCTGGTTTTCTTACAGCAAGGCCTGGATAACAAGTTGGCTTTGAGACGCTCAAAGGCCAGATTTCGGCTCTGGCGATTCTGTTCAGCGTCCGTTAGCGACGTTGTATTGATCTGTACATGTACACGGTGTACGTCATGTGGCTCCTCAGGTTCGGTTGCCGTTGGCACCGTGGGTTTTAAAGTTAGTACTACCCGTACTGCATAATCGCCATATGGGCAGATCAGGGATATTTCCTTACAATTGCTGTCAGGAAGGGCGGTCCTTTTAGTGGCCATTGCATCCGCTGAGCGGGTGTCTGAGTTAGCAGCGTTGTTTTGTAGGCCTCCCTACTTGGTTCTTTATAGGATAAGGCGGTGCTGCGTCCTTCCTTTCTGCAAAAAGAGCGGTTTCCTCTTTTTCTCATAATGAGGACCTTGTTCTACCCTCATTGTACCCACACCCGTCGCTCGGCACGGAGATTGCTTTGCATTCCTTGGAGGTCATAAGGGCATTACGGGTGTATTTGACGGCTACAGTTCCTTTTCGGAAGGCTGATGCCTTGTTTGTTTCTACCAAAGGTGGTCTCTTTTCATATTAATGAAGATATTGTTCTTCCTTCATTGTTTCATTTCGGAAGTCTGATGCGTTTTGTGCTGACGGATGGTCCGCGCAAATGATTGGCGGCCTCATCGGCCACTGTTTCCCGTTGAATCAGATAGACCGTGACTCATGCGTCCTCTGTTCGGGGCAAGGTACCCCCTTTTCCAGTCACGGCTCATTCCACCAGGGCTGTTAGCACTTCCTGGGTTTTCAGACACCAGGCCTCGGTGTCACAGGTGTGCAAGGCGGCTAATTGGGCCTCGGTGCACACGTTTACTAAGTTTTATAAAGTTGATGTGTTCGCATCTTCGGATGCTGCTTTTGGCCGTAAAGTTTTACAGGCGGCAGTGTAGGCGCGGCTGGCGCCTTCTGAGGGTTTTCTGTTGGGTACAGTTGTTGTCGTTTACCCACCCCTCTTTACTGACACAGCTTTGGGACATCCCCACATGTCAAGGAAGAGCTGCGTCTGTCAGTGAACGTAAGAGAAAAAGGGATTTTATTAAAACTTACCGTAAAATCCTTTTCTCTGAGTTCACTGACAGACGCAGCACCCACCCCTCTGTGTTGCGTTTGTACGGCTTGTTAGGAACTGATATGCTATGCACTGCAGGAGGATTATATGCTAAAGTAAGGACGGTCCCCTGGGAGGGGCCAGCCTTTCCTTTTGTTTTTTGCCTAGTCATCTCCTAGTAGGATGAGCATAAACCCCACATGTCAAGGAAGAGCTGCGTCTATCAGTGAACTCAGAGAAAAGGATTTTACGGTAAGTTTTAATAAAATCCCTTTATTTTGCATGGATTTCTTCACTTCCTGTTTTGGCTATGGGACAGGAAGTGAAGGAAAATATCTGCAATGGGACAGAGAGGGCAAATATACAGTGGGGTTATAATCCTCTTTTACTCTATATAAAATGGAAAAAAAAAAGTTTTGCCTATAGTTCTACTTCGTTTTGGGTTACAAACTTTTTGTTGAAAAGTTATTCTTTTACATAAAACATAAGTCCTAACATTCGTATGGGACATATACATATAGGCCTCATGCACACAGGACGTCTAAAAAAAAAATGTCTGCATTAAAGCAGCGTTAAAAACGCACGTTTTGCAATTGGCGTTTTTGCCGCTAAAAGCGTGCGTTTTGCAATTGGCGTTTTGCCGCGCTTGCGGTTTTTGCAGTTTTTCACTCCCTATAATGTTAAAACGCCTAAAAACTTTGACAATGATGTTTTTTGCCGTGTTTTAGGTTTTTACATCGCGTTTTTACAGCTCCTGGAAGCACAGGCTGTAGTTTTTTTTTTTTTTTTTTCTACTGCCCCTAAACACTTATGCCTCCAAACGCCTCTGACAGTTTATATGTGTATGGACACATAGGCTAACATGGAGGGGCTTTTAGAGGCAGTTAAAAAAAAAAAAGTTAAATGCCCCTAACAGCAGCTGTAAAAACGTCCTGTGTGCTTGAGGCCGTATAGTTTGAATAGAAATTACATTCTTAAATGTTAATAAATAGCAAAACATATATTATTTTTTCATCATGTGAAGAAAGTTATTACTGTTTGAAAAATCTGTGATGAACTATCTTTTGTGTTTATTGATTATTGAATAAGCAATACAAAAGATAACAATATAAAACTAAAGGAAACTAAACACCTGTAGTTCTACTTTTAGGCTCCGTGCACACTGTATCTGATAAACAACCGTGTTTGGGTGTTTTTTTTAACAGCCCGAAAACGCCACTTTATGTTATCCTATGTGTCCATGCACACATGGACGTTAATTGACTTTTATCAGCAGTGGCGTTTTTGGGCTGTTATCTGAACGCCCTGAATTGGCGTTCAAAAGTCGTTCTTTTGACCACAAAAAAACGCCGGGCGCTGATAAACGCCGGTAAACGGCTGTTTATCGGCGTCCGGCATTTTTTGCAGTCAATGGAAGCTAATGAAGAAAAAAAACGCTGGTAAACGCTGCTTACAAAATGCTGCAAAATAAGGTTTTGTAAGCAGCGTCTCCTGCCCGATGCCGAGAGAGCCCAGATAGCGTCCAGTGTGCATGGAGCCTTAGAGTAGAGGAAAGCCTAACTATAACAATTTTTTTTTAAATGTTCCCTTCTTTCTCCTCATACCTATCCTACCCTAACCTGTGTAAAAAAAAGATGTATGTACTTCTTCATTTTTGATCCACTCTGGCTCTCCTATGTCAGTGAGCAGCTGCTGCAGGGAACAAGAGGTATAACATGGAAAGCGGCTGTCCCATGAGAGCCTATGGGCAATGTCATGGCTCCCAGAATTTACAACTGTTGAGTGCTCCCTTAGAGCTGCAGGATCTTGGGAATGGACTTGAGTGGATTGAAAATAAGTGGGTAATTTTTTTTCTCAATACAGATTAGTTAGGAAGGGGGGGTCGGAACATTTTTAAGACTAGCTATAGTTAGGATTTTCTTACACTTTAACCACTTGCCGACCGCGCGCTGCCTATTTACGGTGACAGCGTGGCTCTATTTTGCGAATCGCAGTAAATAGGTGGCGATTTACAAACTGGCAGCTAGGGGGCGCGAGCACGCCGCCGGTGGTGCATGCTTGTGCCCGCCGCACTTTGGGGGAGTGTGCCCGCGGCTTGGGCGGACCCGATGCGCTTACTAGAGCAGTGTTTTTCAACTCCAGTCCTCAAGGCACACCAACAGGTCATGTTTTCAGGATTTCCCTCAGATGAAACAGCTGTGGTAATTACTAAGGCAGTGAAACTGATCAAATCACTTGTGCAAACTCATGGAAATCCTGAAAACATGACCTGTTGGTGTGCCTTGAGGACTGGAGTTGAAAAACACTGTACTAGAGCAAAAGAACGGGGAACCGCCAATGTAAACATGGCAGTTCCCCCGCTCTGTCAGTGGGGACATAAGAGGTCTACTAATCCCTGTCACTGGGATCAGTTAGATCTCTTATGCCTAAGGTATCCCAGTCCCCCCACAGTTAGAACACGCCTAGGGAACACAGTTAACCCTTAGATCTCCCCCTGCAGGTTAACCCCTTCGCTCCCAATGACATTTATATAGTAATCGGTGGATATTTAAATTTCTGATCGCTGTATAAATGTCATTGGTCCCAAATATCAGACATGTCCGCCCTAATATCATAGCCCCGATAAAAATCGCAGATCGCCGCCATTACTAAAAAAAATTTAAAACCGCCAGAAATGAATTCTCATGGTTTTGTAAATGTGGCAACTTTTGCACGAACCAATCAATAAACGCCGATTGAGATTTTTTTCTTTTACCAAAAATATGAGGAAGAATATAAATCGGCCAAAACCGATGAATACATCTTTTTTTATTTTTTTTTGGATTTGTATTTTAGCTAAAAGTAAGAAATATTATTTTTTTTTTTTTTTGCACAATTGTCGCTCTTTTTTTGCTTATAGCGGTGATTAGAAATGATGCAGAGGTGATCAAATGCCACCTAAAGAAA
>BLSH010239013.1:442452-473085 GCA_018402905.1 Glandirana rugosa
GAAAAAGGGATTTTATTAAAACTTACCGTAAAATCCTTTTCTCTGAGTTCACTGACAGACGCAGCACCCACCCCTCTGTGTTGCGTTTGTACGGCTTGTTAGGAACTGATATGCTATGCACTGCAGGAGGATTATATGCTAAAGTAAGGACGGTCCCCTGGGAGGGGCCAGCCTTTCCTTTTGTTTTTTGCCTAGTCATCTCCTAGTAGGATGAGCATAAACCCCACATGTCAAGGAAGAGCTGCGTCTATCAGTGAACTCAGAGAAAAGGATTTTACGGTAAGTTTTAATAAAATCCCTTTATTTTGCATGGATTTCTTCACTTCCTGTTTTGGCTATGGGACAGGAAGTGAAGGAAAATATCTGCAATGGGACAGAGAGGGCAAATATACAGTGGGGTTATAATCCTCTTTTACTCTATATAAAATGGAAAAAAAAAAGTTTTGCCTATAGTTCTACTTCGTTTTGGGTTACAAACTTTTTGTTGAAAAGTTATTCTTTTACATAAAACATAAGTCCTAACATTCGTATGGGACATATACATATAGGCCTCATGCACACAGGACGTCTAAAAAAAAAATGTCTGCATTAAAGCAGCGTTAAAAACGCACGTTTTGCAACTTGCGTTTTTGCCGCTAAAAGCGTGCGTTTTGCAATTAGCGTTTTTTGCAGTTTTTCACTCCCTATAATGTTAAAACGCCTAAAAACTTTGACAATGTTTTTTGCCGTGTCTTTCGTTTATACATCGCGTTTTTACAGCTCCTGGAAGCACAGGCTGTAGTTTTTTTTTTTTTTTTGTTTTTTTTTCTACTGCCCCTAAACACTTATGCCTCCAAACGCCTCTGACAGTTTATGTGTGTATGGACACATAGGCTAACATGGAGGGGCTTTTAGAGGCAGTTAAAAAAAAAAAGTTAAATGCCCCTAACAGCAGCTGTAAAAACGTCCTGTGTGCTTGAGGCCGTATAGTTTGAATAGAAATTACATTCTTAAATGTTAATAAATAGCAAAACATATATATTATTATTTTTTCATCATGTGAAAAAAGTTATTACTGTTTGAAAAATCTGTGATGAACTATCTTTTGTGTTTATTGATTATTGAATAAGCAATACAAAAGATAACAATATAAAACGAAAGGAAACTATTAACGCCTGTAGTTTTACTTTTAGGCTCCGTGCACACTGTATCTGATAAACGACCGTGTTTGGGTGTTTTTTTTAACAGCCCAAAAACGCCACTTTGTTATCCTATGTGTCCATGCACACATGGACGTTAATTGACTTTTATCGGCAGTGGCGTTTTTGGGCTGTTATCTGAACGCCCTGAATTGGCATCCAAAAGTCGTTCTTTTGACCACAAAAAACGCCGGACGCTGATAAACGCCGGTAAACGGCTGTTTATCGGCGTCCGGCATTTTTTGCAGTCAATGGAAGCTAATGAAGAAGAAAAAAACGCTGCTTACAAAATGCTACAAAATAACGTTTTGTAAGCAGCGTCTCCTGCCCTACGCCGAGAGAGCCCAGATAGCGTCAAGTGTGCATGGAGCCTTAGAGTAGAGGAAAGCCTAACTATAACAATTTTTTTTTTTTAATGTTCCCTTCTTTCTCCTCATACCTATCCTACCCTAACCTGTGTAAAAAAAGATGTATGTACTTCTTCATTTTTGATCCACTCTGGCTCCCCTATGTCAGTGAGCAGCTGCTGCAGGGAACAAGAGGTATAACATGGAAAGCGGCTGTCCCATGAGAGCCTATGGGCAATGTCATGGCTCCCAGAATTTACAACTGTTGAGTGCTCCCTTAGAGCTGCAGGATCTTGGGAATGGACTTGAGTGGATTGAAAATAAGTGGGTAATTTTTTTCTCAATACAGATTAGTTAGGAAGGGGGGGGTCGGAACATTTTTAAGACTAGTTATAGTTAGGATTTTCTTACACTTTAAACACTTGCCGACCGCGCGCTGCCTATTTACGGCGACAGCGTGGCTCTATTTTGCGAATTGCAGTAAATAGGTGGCGATTTACAAACTGGCAGCTAGGGGGCGCGAGCACGCCGCCGGTGGTGCATGCTTGTGCCCGCCGCACTCCGGGGGAGTGTGCCCACGGCTCGGGCGGACCCGATGAGCTTACTAGAGCAAAAGAACGGGGAACCGCCGATGTAAACATGGCAGTTCCCCCTCTCTGTCAGTGGGGACATAAGAGATCTACTAATCCCTGTCACTGGGATCAGTTAGATCTCTTATGCCTAAGGTATCCCAGTCCCCCCACAGTTAGAACACGCCTAGGGAACACAGTTAACCCTTAGATCTCCCCCTGCAGGTTAACCCCCTTTGCTCCCAATGACATTTATACAGTAATCGGTGGATATTTAAATTTCTGATCGCTGTATAAATGTCATTGGTCCCAAAATAGTGTCAAAAATATCAGACATGTCCGCCCTAATATCATAGCCCCAATAAAAATCGCAGGTCGCCGCCATTACTGAAAAAAATGTAAAACCGCCAGAAATGAATTCTCATGGTTTGTAAATGTGGCAACTTTTGCGCGAACCAATCAATAAACGCCGATTGAGATTTTTTTTTTTTTTTTTTACCAAAAATATGAGGAAGAATATAAATCGGCCAAACCCGATGAATACATTTTTTTTTTTTTGATTAGTATTTTAGCTAAAAGTAAGAAATGTTGTTTTTTTTTTTTTTTGTTTTGTTTTTTTTTTTGCACAATTGTCGCTCTTTTTTTGCTAGCAGAGGTGATCAAATGGCACCAAAAGAAAGCTCTATTTGTGGCAAAAAAAGGATGCAAATTGCGTTTGGGTACAACGCCGCACGACCACGCAATTGTCAGCTAAAGCGACGCAGTGCCGAATCGCAAAAAGTGCTCTGGTCCTAACATGGGAAATCCTTCTGGGGGTGAAGTGGTTAAGGCTGTTTTCACACCAGGGCGGTGCTTTACCGCTTTTTTAAAATGGCGTTTTTCGGCTGCTAGCGGGACGCTTTTAACCCCCCAAGAAGGGTTTAAAAGTGCCCGTGTTGCGGCGCTTCCAATTCGCTTTTCAGGCACTTCGGAAGCGGTGCCCATTAATTCCAATGGGCAGGGCAGTTTAGGAGTGCTGTATACAGCGCTTCCAAACCACCCCAAAGATGCTGCTTGCAGGACTTTTTTTCCCGTCCTGCAAGCGCGCCGACACCCAGTGTGAAAGCATTCGGGCTTTCACACTGGGGCTGCATGGGAGGCAGTTTTCAGTCGCTATTTTTAGCGCTAAAATCCTGAAAACTGCCTCTGTGTGAAAGGGGGTCTAAGAAATGCTTTGACAAGTTTAAAATCGGCCAGTAACCTGGATAAGTTGATGACTTGGATGGATCCAGGTAAATTACTTAAATTTAATATATCTGGTCTCCTACAGCACACAGAACATGGAAATGCAATTATTTTAGTAAATATAAACTGCTAAATACCTTTTCTCCTCAGCAGTATATAGCAGTCTTGTGCCTTCAGTCTCCAGCAGAGCACTGGTTAAAGCTTGTAGGAGGAGTTTTCATTCTCTTCTGACTATCCTATGAGGCTGCAGGACTCCTGACCCTCTGTCTGGACAGTGCTGATTGGCCCTGTGCTGATCACATGCACTCTTCCAAGAAAAGAAAAAAACTCTCTAGCAATACGCATCAAACTGAGAAGAGTGACTCCAAAGCTCTGTTCTATCAGAAGATGCTTTGGGGACCGTGAAAGAAGGGGAAGATCAGAGAAGACAGGATCAAACAGCCTTTTTACACAATACGGTGGATTAAGTCCTTAGGTTCCACAGTGAGTATAACCAGCATGCTTTACTGCATATACAGACTTGATTTTACTGTTGCGAATTTAGTAACACTTTAAACCAGGGGTTTCAAACTGGCGGCCCTCCAGCTGCCTGTGGGAGTCATGTTTGTGACTGTCAGCCTTGCAATGCCTCGTGGGACTTGTAGTTTCGCAACAGCTGGAAGGCGGCCAGTTTGAGACCCCTGCTTTAAGTATTAAAACTCTTGAATCAGGATGACAGCGGGTAGATCTTTTTTTTCCGTAGATGAGGTCAGCAATGGCAATCCATACTATATGGATAAAAAAAAGGCTTACACTCCATCAAATGTGTCCAATGAAGGGTACTGTTCATAGTACAGAATACAAAGACATTTTAGACTGTTGTGACCCTTGTTTCAACATTTTGAGGAAACTTCTGCTTCTTCTCTGTTCCAGCATGACTGTGTCCCTGTCTACAAAACCAGCTTTTTAAAGACCTAGTTTGATGAGTCCTCAAAGTTTACACCAGAATCTCTCTGAACACCTTTGGGATAATTTGGGACATGAAGTGTAGATTCCTTGAAATGTGTGCATTTTTTTTCTCATTTATTTGCAATATTTGTTTCTTTATTTAGTCGTGTGTTTGTTAAACAACGTGTCCATTGACCCCTGCAAACACCCGATCCTATACTATGTGCTAAAAACAGACAGATGGGGATCCGTTCCCCATCTGCCTAGCAGATTGGATGGCCGTCAGATGCAAACAGACAGGCAGTCTTGCTTATATCCAACCGCCCATAGAAGACAGCAGTCTGTCCTCTGCATCCACTTGCTTAGCTGGGATTAGCGGACAGATTCCTTGCTGAGCAGGTGGACTCCTTGCAGAGCCTGCCCCTTCCCATAGGGGAAAAAAATGAAGTTTTGGAATATGTAATACCCATAATGGATTCCTACTTAATTCTGTATGATGTTCAGCAAGCTGCTGATGCAAGTGAAACACCATCCGCTTTATCCCAACATCTCCTCAATGTACCAATGTAAATCTGCATTCTAGAAGATACAGAATCAGTGGGTTGTTCACAGGACTGCTCTCTAGGTCCACATCTTCTTATATCACAACTGTGCAACCTCCATATTCTGCTCAAAAAATCTGTGTGGAATGTTCCAGTTGAGTCAGAGAGAGGGAGGTATGCTTGATCCAGAGGCACACCTGTGGCCAATTCAGGGCTATTGCGAAACTAAGGATACGTAGCTGTGGAATTTTGTTAGGACAAGGTGAAAAAAAACCTCAGAAGCACAAATGGATTTATCAGGCTGTGGTGTTCAGGTAAGTTTACGTGTATGGCTTTCATGAATGCGATGCACTATTAAACCTACTTCTGTTTTCACCCTTGTACAATGCTACTCCTGTGCCATTCAAGCCACTGTGGACAAAAAGATAAGAAGACGAAAAGTGCAGAGGTAAGGCGTGCTATGGTAGAGACTCAGTTACTTAGACTGTTACAGGACACATGATGGAGTCTCCTGAAATAAACATCCACCTGACCATAGGCGTGCAATATTTTGCGATGCAGCACTGCCTTGCTTTAACTGACAATTGTGCAGTCGTGCAACACTGCACCCAGATAAAATCTTTCCTGTTTTTCCCACAAATAGAGCTTTCTTTTGGGGGTATTTTATTACCTCTGCGTTTTTTATTTTTTGCGCTATAAACAAAAAGACAATTTCTCCTACGTTCACTGACAGACGCAGCTCTTCATGACGTGGGGTTTATGCTCGTCCTATTAGGATTTAACTAGGCAGGGAAAGAAAGTAAGCTGGCCCCTGCCACGGGGCCATCCTCTCTTCCCACATAAACCCCCTACCCAGCTTAGCTCATCCGTTTTAAAATGCCTAGTCGCAAGGAGTTGACTTGGCTCCCTTATGGGACCTGCGGTCTGGATTGGGACCGCTCTTTTATTTTATTTGCCTTTTATTTTTTCTTTGCTTCTATCAAGCATTTGAAGTCTGCTATCAAGAAGCTGGCCGGGGCATAGAGGGTCATTACAGGATCCTGTACTTTGCCCGGCCGACCGATGCGTGCCAGTCCCGTGGTATGGGGTCCCGCTGCATCGTGTCCGTTCCGTGCGGGTGGCCTGGGGGTGTACCCCACTTGTGCCCAGGTCCCGGACTGCGGTCCGGTTTGGAGGCGATTTGGCCGGAGCATCCCGCCCAGGCAGGGGCAGAAGGTCTGCGACCGGGTGGCTACCCGCTACACCCGTCAGGAGTGGTGAGTGAGTGCCCCCCTCTCCCCTTTTCAGGCGCGGGGGGGGCGACAGGTGTCCTTGCATTTTTCTGGGATGTAGCCACTGGTGGGGGTCCCCTGTTCTCACCTGGGGTCCCCCCGCACCGCACCTGATTGTTATTCCCACTTTTTGGGGATTTGGGCCGCCATGCGGCGATCCGCCGCCATTTTGCCATAGCCGCAGACATTTCTCTCTAAGGGAGCTTTCCCTCTAGTGCTCTGAGCGGCCATTTTACTGTAGCCACGTTCCCCAGCAGGGGTTTGGCCTGTAGTGCATGACCTCGGCGGCTATATTGAAGTCCCTGCATGCTGTAAAAACGTGCTGCAGCCGTTTTTACTTTCTCTTTGGAAAGGTGTGGTTTCTGACGGCGCAGCTCTTCTGGCGGTCCTCGGGGAAGTTTTTTTCTGGCAGCAAACAGCAAGTATAGCTGAGCTCTCCTGTGGGTGCTGGTGATGGCGGGTGCAGTCCTCCTTGGGTGTTCCTGGCGTTCTGTGGGGCGGGGGTTTGCGGCATTGTGGGGTTGCCTCAAATAGTTTTCTCACTGCATTTCATTCCAGTTCAGGGGAAACGATGGCAGACTACCCCGCTGGGCCTGCTGAGGAGGAATCAGCGGCAGCGCATTCTGCGCAGGGGGCATTTTTGGACCAACTGAGGGCGGTTTTTGGCAAATTTCTTCCCCGGATGGAGCCGAACATCGCTCCAGCGGTCCCTAGAAAACACCCTCCTCCCCCCTGTTCCTCAGGGGAGGACTCTGAACTAGAGATAGCTTCGGGGGTCACAGGGACCCCAGTAGAGCTTTCTGAAGGTGAACTGGCCCCCTCGGACGGAGAGGAGGACCAGGAGGCGGCAGCTGCGCGCGAAAAAGCGCTGGTATCCGCCATTATCTCTGGGATTCGCACTACGCTGTGACTGGACCAAGACGGCGCATAGCAGACATCTGCATATGTTTGCGGGTCTGCCAGGCCCCCTAGGGCTTACCCCTATGATCAGTTCTTTGATCATCTGATCTAGCGTGAATGGCAGTGTCCGCAGCATTCCTTCTCACTGTCAAAACACTTGGCCATCTGTTTGAGGATAGCTTTCTGAAGAAGTGGGCGTCACCTGCAGTGGATCCCCCGATAGCTCGCCTGAATAAGGCGGCGACCATTTCCCTGGAAGGGTCCCCCTCTTTTAAGGATCCGGCTGATAAGCAGACAGAGGCGCTGTCAAAAGCTCTTTTTTTGTTAGCAGGCTCAGCTCTGAGACCGGCCCTGGTGTCTGCCATGGCGGCGCAATACTCAGCTGAGCGTATGGCGGAGCTCCAGAATGATCTGGACTGCGGTCGCCTGATGGATGCGCCGCAGAGGGCTGAATTTTTGTTTCAGGGTATCAAGTACCTCTGTGATGCAGCCCTGGATCTGCTCCCTATGTTATCCAAAATGGCTGTATTTGCCGTCATCCTCAGATGAGTCCTTTGGTTACGCTCATGGTCAGGGGACCACGCGTCCAAAAAAGGCTTTGTGGATTTCCTCTTTCAAGGTGGCCGTCTTTTCAGTCCAGAACTGGATGAGATCATTAAAGATTTCACTGGTGGAAAGAGCACTTTCCTCCCGGAATCCTGGAGGCGAAAGTTTCGCCGTAGACAGGGGCCTTTTTCTTCGGGTCAGAAGAGGTTTTTTCGCGCCTCCGGCGCAGCGGGTAAAGGGACTTGATCCGGCAAGGCCACTGCAGGGCCCGGTAAGCGTCAGTGGCAGTGCAAAACTGAAAAGGCAGAGGACAAGCCCTCCTCTGCCTGATGGGTTGCCCCCACCCGGACTTCGGGTGGGGGGACGTCTTCTGGGGTTCGCAGACCGGTGGACTGCTCGCATTTCCGACCGGTGGGTTCAGGAAGTGGTGTCCACCGGGTACAGGATAGAGTTCAGCACTCTATCCCCAGACAGGTTCTTCCCATGGAACTTGAGACTCCCTCAGGGGCGCGGCCTCTTCGGGGCTGTTCAAACACTCAGACCAGGGGGTGATCGTGCCCGTACCTCCAGTGGAGAGGTTTCGAGGTTTTTACTCAAACCTGTTTGTGGTCTCCAAAAAAGGAGGGGGGGGGGGGTCCGGCCAGTTCTGGACCTGAAGGCCCTGAACCGATATGTCAAAGCGCGAAAATTCCGGATGGAATCAATTCGTTCGGTTGTGGCCGCCCTCCATCAAGGGGAATTTCTGCCATCTGGATATCAGGGACGCGTATCTCCAGGTTCCCATTTGTCCACGGCATCAGCGTTTTCTGCGCTTTGCAGTGGGGGACCTCCATTACCAATTCGTGGCACTCCCTTTCGGTCTGGCTTCGGCTCCTCGGGTTCTCACCAAGCTGGTGGCCCCAGTACTGGCGTTACTGCGGCAGAGAGGCATTGCAGTGGTAGCTTACCTCGACGACCTGCTCCTGAGAGCGGAGTATGTGAGGATCACCATGGCTTTGTTGCAGGACTTCGGCTGGTTGATCAACCTGCAAAAGTCGACGGTGTCTCCTTCCCGTCGCCTGGAGTACCTGAGTCTGATTCTGGACACAGAGCAGATGAAGGTGTTCCTACCTCCTGCCAAGTTGCTGTCGCTGCAGACGGTGGTGCGAACCTTACTGTCACACCGGCAGTCGTCATTACGGTTCTGTATGCGGGTGCTGGGGCTCATGGTCTCAACCTTCGAGGCGGTACCTTACGCCCAGAGCCACACTTACCTTCTCCAGAGAGCGATTCTGTCTCGGTGGGACAGATCTCCACGGTCCTTGGATCTCCTGATCCGCTTGAACCCTCAGACCAGGGGCTCTCTGACCTGGTGGCTTCGGGACTCGGCACTGACTCGGGGGAAGTCATTCCTGCCCCTTCACTGGGTGATAATCACGACGGACGCAAGCCTGTCAGGCTGGGGTGGGGTCCTGGGGCAACTGTCTGCCCAGGGCTGTTGGTCTGCGCAGGAAGCACGCCTCCCGATCAATGTGCTGGAGCTAAGGGCAATCAGGCTATGCCTATCTCACTGGACAGTGAGGTTGCGAGGTCGCCCTGATTCGGGTTCAGTCGGACAACAGTGGCATATGTGAACCATCAGGGTGGAAGGAGGAGTTCAGCAGCTGCGGCGGAAGCAGCTCTGATCCTGCGTTGGGCGGAACCTCACGTTCCGGCAATCTCCGCCATTTACATTCCAGGCGTGGAAAACTGGCAGGCGGACTTTCTCAGTTGCCAGACGCTGGATCAGGGAGAGTGGTCTCTCCATCCAGAGGTGTTCAGCCAGATTTGCCACAAGTGGGGGGCGCCGGATGTGGATCTCATGGCGTCTCGGTTCAATCACAAAGTGAAGACCTTTGTGTGCAGGACGAGAGTCACGGTAGCCACGGATGCTCTCGTGGCCCCTTGGGGCCGGTATCATCTTCTGTACGCCTTCCCTCCAATCAAGCTTCTCCCGTGGTTGCTACGCAGGGTAGAAGCGGAGGGAATTCCAATGATCCTGGGGGCCCATCTTGCACCCTGCTTTGCCCTCGCTGGCTTTGACGGCCTGGCTGTTGAGTCCCAGGTGCTGAGGGACAGGGGTGTCGCTGACTCCGTGATCCCTACCATGCTCAAAGCACGCAAGTGTACTTCTCGCAAGATTTATCACCGCACCTGGAAGGCTTACATAGCTTGGTGCGAGGAGGAGGGTTACAACCCTCGCTCTTACGTGCCAGGGGTCCTGACCTTTTTTACAGCAGGGCCTGAACAAGAAGCTGGCCTTGAGTACTCTCAAGGGCCAGATATCGGCTGTGGCGATTCTTTTTCAAAGACCTCTGGCATCACATTCGTTGATTCGCACCTTTGTACAAGGTGTGCGTCGTGGTGCCTTGGGTGCAGTCCCCGATGGCTCCATGGGATTTGAATTTGGTGCTTTCTGTGCTTCAGAAACCGCCATATGAGAAGATCAGGGAGATTCCCTTACAACTGCTGTCGCAGAAGGTAGCTCTCTTAGTAGCCATCACATCCGCCAGGCTGGTGTCTGAGCTGGCTGCACTATCTTGCAAGTCTCCCTATCTGGTCCTGGACAAGGCGGTCTTGCGCCCATCTCCTTCGTTCCTTCCGAAGGTGGTTTCTTCTTTTCACATTAATGAAGATATTGTTCTTCCTTCCTTCATTGTGCTTACGTCCCTCGCATCCTAAGGAATTTGAGTTGCATTCCTTGGATGTCGTAAGGGCCTTACGAGTGTGTCTGAATGCTACAGCTTCCTTCCGGAAGTCTGATTCTTTGTTTGTACTGACGGATGGTCCGCGCATGGGTTTGGCGGCCTCGTCGGCTACTGTCTCCCGTTGGATCAGACAGACCGTGACCCATGCATATTCTGTTCGGGGCAAGGTTCCCCCTTTTCCAGTCACGGCTCATTCCACCAGGGCTGTTAGCACTTCCTGGGCTTTCCGACACCAGGCTTCGGTGTCACAGGTGTGCAAGGCGGCCACTTGGGCCTCGGTACACACTTTCACTAGGTTTTATAAGATTGATGTGTCAGCATCCTCGGATGCTGCTTTTGGCCGTAAAGTTTTGCAGGTGGCAGTGTAGGCGCGTCTGACGCCTCCTTAGAGGTTCTGTTGGGTACAGTTGTTTTCGTTTACCCACCCTTCTTTTTGACACAGCTTTGGGACATCCCCACATGTCATGAAGAGCTGCGTCTGTCAGTGAACGTAGGAGAAAAAGGGATTTTATTAAAACTTACTGTAAAATCCTTTTCTCCGAGTTCACTGACAGACGTAGCACCCACCCCTCTGCGCTCTCCCACCCCTCTGTTTTGGTACGGCTTGTTACGAACTGATGAGTTAAGCTGGGTAGGGGGTTTATGTGGGAAGAGAGGACGGCCCCGTGGGAGGGGCCAGCTTACTTTCTTTCCCTGCCTAGTTAACTCCTAATAGGACGAGCATAAACCCCACATGTCATGAAGAGCTGCGTCTGTCAGTGAACTCGGAGAAAAGGATTTTACAGTAAGTTTTAATAAAATCCCTTTATTTTTTTTTACTTTCTGCTATAAAACCTATCCAATAAAAAAAATCGAATGTTTTCATAAATTTAGGCCAATACGTATTCTGCTACATATTTTGTAAAAAAAAAATCCCAATAAGTGTATATTGATTGGTTTGCACAAAAGGTATAGCTTCTACAAACTATGGGATATATTTATGGAATTTATATTTTTTTTTTTTACTAGTTATAGTAGTGATCGCGATTATGACACTAATACGGCGGACGGTGCTAAAAATATGCACTGTCACTGTACTAATGACATTGGCTAGGAAGGGGTTAAAATTGGGGTGATCAAAGGGTTAACTGTGTGCCTAGCCAGTGTTTTTGTAGTGGGGGGAGCTGCTTATTCTAGTGGAAGGCATAGATTCATGCCTTCTGCACTGGCATAAAGGCAATCTGCCTTGTCTACATAGGCAGACTGCTGTTCTGACTGTGTAACGAATCATCAGCGGGTGCCAGCAGACATGAGATATATAATATTTCAACACTGGTTTTAGCTACCTACCTGGAGTTGAGTATACAGATAAGAACAGGTTTAAGCTTGCTTTAAAAATAAAGCCCTGAGGTGTTGGATTCTGAAATGACCACTTTGATGTACAGTCCGTGTAGTGAGTACAGCAGTCCAAGACCAGAGCATACATGAAGTTGCCATAACAGCAGAGTTCCGGCTCACTGAATTATATCAACTTCTCTGTTCCCTTTAGGCCCCTAAATGTGATTTTGTGAGCGCGATTTTGATGCGATATCAGGGAATGCCTGTGTAAACTTGAAGTCTAAGGACCTCAACTCGCATCAAAGTCGGACCAAAGTAGTACAGGGACTACTTTGAAGTCGGTGCGACTTGAAGTCGCACAGATATGAACGGTTATCATTGGGGATCATGGGGTACGACTTTTCATGCGACTCATGTTCAAAGTCGCCCAAGTGTGAAAGGGGCCTTAATGTCATTTATTTTGTACAAAATGTATAAAACATCATCTAGGCTTTTATGCTGTATATACAGCATCACCTCTCACATTTTTGTAAATATTGTATTCTAATTTTTCATGTGACAACACTGAAGAAATGACACTTTGGCTACAATGTAAAGTAGTGCGTGTACAGCTTGTATAACAGTGTAAATTTGCTGTCCCCTCAAATTAACTCAACACACAACCATTAATGTGTAAACCGCTGGCAACAAAAGTGAGTACACCCCTAAGTGAAAATGTCCAAATTGGGCCCAAAGTGTCAATATTTTGTGTGGCCACCATTCTTTTCCATGGAGATCACCAGAGCTTCACAGGTTGCCACTGGAATCCTCTTCCACTCCTCCATGACGACGTCATGGAGTTGGTGGATGTTAGAGACCTTGCGCTCCTCCACCTTCCATTTGAGGATGCCCCACAGATTTTCAATAGGGTTTAGGTCTGGAGACCTGCTTGGCCAGTCCATCACCTTTACCCTCAGCTTCTTTAGCAAGGCAGTGGTCATCTTGGAGGTGTGTTTGGGGTCGTTATGTTGGAATACTGCCCTGCGGCCCAGTCTCCAAAGGGAGGGGATCATGCTCTGCTTCAGTATGTCACAGTACATGTTGGCATTCATGGCTCCCTCAATGAACTGTAGCTCCCCAGTGCCGGCAGCACTCATGCAGCCCCAGGCCATGACACTCCCAACACCATGCTTGACTGTAGGCAGGACACACTTGTCTTTCTACTCCTCACCTGGTTGCCGGAACACACGCTTGACACCATATGAACACAATAAGTTTATCTTGGTCTCATCACACCACAGGGCATGGTTATAGTAATCCATGTCCTTTGCTTGTCTTCAGCAAATTGTGTGCGGGCTTTCTTGTGCATCATTAGAGGAGGCTTCCTTCTGGGACGACAGCCATGCAGACCAATTTGATGCAGTGTGCGGCGTATGGTCTGAGCACTGACAGGCTGACCCTCCACCCCTTCAACCTCTGCAACAATGTTGGCAGCACTCATACATCTATTTCCCAAAGACAACCTCTGGATATGACGCTGAGCAGGTGCACTAAACTTCTTTGGTCGACCATGGTGAGGCCTGTTCTGAGTGAAACCTGTCCTGTTAAACCGCTGTATGGTCTTGGCCATTGTTCTTCAGCTCAGTTTCAGGGTCTTGGCATTCTTCTAGCCTAGGCCACCTTTATGTAGAGCATCAATTCTTTTTTTTCTTTTCAGTTCTTTGCCATGTGTCATGTTGAATTTCTAGTCACCAGTAAGAGAGATAACACCAAATTTAACACACCTGCTCCCCATTCACACCTGAGACCTTGCAACACAAACGAGTTACATGACACTGGGAGGGAAAATGGCTAATTGGGCCCAATTTGGACATTTTCAGAGAGGACTCCAGTGGCAACCTGTGAAGCTCTGGTGAACTCCATGTCCATGAGGGTTAAGGCAGTGCTAGAAAATAATGGTGGCCACACAATATTACATTGTAACAAAGTGTAATTTCTTCAGTGTTGTCACATGAAAAGATAGAATAAAAGATTTACAAAAATGTGAGGGGTGTACTGACTTTTGTGAGATACTGTAAATGGAGGACTTGTGGAAGAAAATTGAAGAAACCTCTGTGATCTTAAATACTTATGTCCTTAAAGCAAATTACTGTACACTAAATAATATTAGGACCAATGTCTGCACATAACAGAGCTTCAAGTGTGAAAGTTTCGATTTTGAATTAGAAAAATTGTTTTGTTTTTATTTCTGTTAGTCAATGCATTTAACTTCTGCCTCGTATTTTCTCTTTTCTCTCCTTTGTGGGAAAAAATGTGCTCCTTTCTCCTTATATGGTAACCAGCTGAAAGGCAACTCAGATGGTGAAGATTAATATGTGAAGCATAGACCAACAGCAGCTTGGAGTAATATTGGTGAGTTCAGCCTGGGCTTTGTATAAATGCACATGTTCATTATGGAAACAAAGCACTCCATGAAAAATAGGCTGGCTAAAAGGTTAAACTCTGTGTGTAAACACAATCAATAAAATATCTCATATTCGCTAGAACATGTAAATGTAATTTTCAATTTTATTAAAACCCCACACCTAGCCATACAGTGCGCCCCCCTACCCTCCCCCACCCTGCAAACCCTTCCTCATGCATGGGGTAAGTGGCTTGTTTTGTCTAGGGACCTGGTACCCAACCAGTGGCTCTTTGTTTAAAACCAGGCCCTCAGACCCAAGCAGTCAGCGGTAGGAGCTTTGTCTCTGACAGTTTCCTACAGCAGTCTTTGACAGTCTTTTATGTTTAATCTAAGTTTATTGGATTTTCATAAAATAACACAATAACCTGGTCATAGAAGCCAAAATGTTGTACTAAGTACAGGTCATTTTAGAGTCATTACATAGAATAAACATTACACGCTGATGCGCGGGGGGGGTTACTAAAACTGGAGGCTCGGTTGATGTGGTGCTAATTCACAGCAAATTCGCTGAAAATCCGAACCGCATCAAAATCGCAACCCATACACCGATTGCGGAGTGTATGTTAAGTCAACGACACCCCGAAATCCGTTTGCAAAACGCAGTGTGATTTGCAGAATCTGATCGCATGCGAGCGGCTTCTGGTGCAAACAAATAGGGTTCTGCAAGTTTAGTGCGAATGCGTGTGATTTGAGCCATACAAATCCATGGCTCAAATCGCACCCCAGAGACACTGCTGCAATTCATGTGCAAATTACATACAGTGTCCCACATCGCATCAGTGTGAACCCTGCCAGAGTGTGCAAAGTCTGGTGCAGCTCTGCATAGAAACCAATCAGTTTCCAGGTTTTATCGTCAGCTTAATAAAACAAGTTAAAGTGATTTTAAAGTCTCGTTTAAAAAAAACAACAAACATGTTATACTTCTCTCGTCTGTGGTTGGTCCTCAGAGCAGCCTTGATCCTCCTCTTTTCGGGTCCCTCTTCGCTGCTCCTGGCCCCTCCCTCCTGTCGAGTGCCCCCACAGCCAGCAGCTTTCTATGGGGGGCACCCGAGCCGAGTCAGAGCTCTGTGTATCCATTCAGATGCGGAGCCCTGCCTCGGCCCGCCCCCTCTCTCTTCTGATTGGCCAACTGACTTTGACAGCTGCGGGGGCCAATGGCACCGCTGCTGTGTCTCAGCCAAAAAGGAGAAGAGTCCCAGACCGCTAAGACACTCGTGGACATCGCTGAAGAGAGATGGGGCTCAGGTAAGTATTAGGGGGTGCTGAGAGGGCTGCTACACTCAGGAGGTTTTTTATGTTTATGCATAGAATGCATTAACATAAAAAAACCCTTCTGCCTTTACAACCCCTTTAAAGTTAGAAGCTGACTGGCTACAATGCACAGCTGCACCAGATTCCAGAGTGCTCCAGGTTTAGTAAATATCCCCCACAGTATCCAGTGAGCTATTTGGTCAAGGAAGTTGTTAATATAACTGGCTACTAACATTTATAGGTAAAGTTGATCCAGGGAAAATCTGATTGCCTCTCGGGATATCGGGAAGGAATTTTTTCCCCCACTATAGCAAATCGGATCACGCTTTGCTGGGGTTTTTTTTCCCTTCCTCTGGATCAACTGTGGGTGAAGGATTGTGTAAATGGGATTGTATGGTGATATATATATAATATTTTTTTTATGGACTTGTGTCTTTTTTCAACCTGGCTAACTATGTAAGGAAGTGGTTCATACTGGTGTATACAAGTTACATTGTGGTATGAAGGTACCCCAAAAAGCGTGGTAAAATACACAATGAGAAGGGTCATAACAGTAAGTAAACTTTGGTACTTCTAGTGCACTATTAAATAGAAATGTACATTTACGTAACTTTAATGGTTAGTATATTATTACATGGTGGCAGCAAAAATACAGGCAGCAGTGTGGTTCATATCGTCTGTGTTTTGGAATATATAATTTCCCGCAATACTGCAGTTGTTTTAAAGCTGAACCCCAAGCATATAAACACAAAATTACGCAGGTATGTGTTCATTTAAGATAAAGGAGAAATGTTTTTATGGTTCTTCCAAAGGGGCAATACTGACTATTTACGCCTGTGTTCATTTGTCTGTACTTCTGAGCAGTACACTGTCTTGTTGGTTTTCTTTCTTGGGTCCCCTCTCTCTCTCTTGCGGTGAGGGTTTGAGATTTTTGCTTTGGTGTTAGCATGTTGTTTTGTACCCCATCTTCATTAGTTGCACTCTGCCAGAAGCAAAATGTTTCTTATGTGATGGCATTTAGTTGTGTGTGCATAATGAAAAGGTTAATAAGCGCACAAGCTGGAGTTAAAGAAAAAGAGCATTTTCCAGGAGTTAGCTGATCAGACCTTGTTCACGCCCCACTTACTCTATCATCGCCGTCTGCGCACTGTTCCAGAGGGGTGGCTGGTTTGGCTGCTTACACTGACCACCCACTACGACAAGAGCTCAGGCTAACGTCTGCATTAGCCACCAGCGTTCAGTCTGAGCCACTGATGTTCCTCCCCCCTGCAGCCATCCTGTTCCCCTCTTCTCTGTCGGTTCCTATCCATCCTCTCGCTCCACTGAACCCTTGTTACCATAGCCTGGCATGTAATTACAGAGTAGAAAAAAAAAATCCAACGGCAAATGACTTTGGATCTCCCAGCATGGAAGGTGGATTCCCCAGCTTGTATGAAAAGTACAGCAGGTACCCAGAGGGTTTCATTGTATGTGAATCGACCCCCTGATCCCCGCATGTATCGTAGCAGCTTAATAGCCCAGGGTAGGTCTTTTCTTAAAGCTCACAGTATGATTTTGTAACAGATAATCGCTTCTAAATAATCTTCACAGCAGGGTAACAATCAACTGATTATCTTATTGTGATAATCCGTTTAATGCCTTTGCAGGAAGCACATGTTACCACCACTCTGCAAATGTAGAGTCTACCCCAAATGTATATGGAATCAGTCCCCATTCTCTTTACTACTGAATTATCAGGCTTTGGGTATTGTGAGGTTGGGCTTTTAGGTCACAAAACATATGGACCTCTGATATTTGATATCTAGGAATTACTCTAAGGGTTAATATTATTCCAAAAATAACCAAATGTATGCAATTCAAGCTTAACTCTAGGCAAATTTAAAACCTACACAATATTGCCTAACTCATTGAGTTTGTGTTTCCAGAGAGGAGTAAAGTCAATGCTACACCATACAAAAATATCTTTGAAAATAGTGCACTTCTAATTTTGTGGCAACAGTTTGGAGAAGGCCCTTTATGTTCCAGAACAACATTTCTGATGCTTGAGTGCAGGAGGTGATTTACCAGAGTTACAAGCTTGAGTTTAATTCCTTGCTTACTCCCCTCCAATGTTCTGGTGTCTCCACAGCACCTGGACGATCTCCATTGTGTGTTTTCTGGTCTCTTGGAAGAAGGGGGTCATCACTGTTCCCAAGCCCAAGAAAGACATACATCCCATTATGGACCTAAAAGCCTTAAATGCTTAGTTGTGTCCAGAAATTCTGGATGTAATCAATCAGGGAAGTTATTTGCCCATCTTTATCAAGAAGATGTTCTGGCCTAAGTAGATATAAAGGTTACTTATTTACATGTGCATCTTTCTAGCACATCAGTGTATCCTGTGCTTTGTGGTGGGGAACCTGCACTACCAGTTTGTGGCCCTTCCATTCAGCCTGTCCTGCACCTCTGGTGTACACCAAGGTGTTGGCCCCCTTACACTCTTGAGATAATTTTGGGCTACCCGGATGACCTCCTCTTGAAAAAAAAAAAAGTTGCAAGGCCTCTGGAGTACAATGTGCCCTTGACTGTCCAGGTATTAGAGGTTTGGATGCATCCTGACTTTGACCTGTCTCTCAAAATAGCTAGGATTTTTCCAGGACCCTTCCTAGGCCAAGATATTCCTTCCTCAGGAAATACTTCAGACTTTCTAGCCTCAAGTTTGAGCACTGCAGTCCAGGAGCCGTCCGAGTTTTCGCTCCTGCATAAAAGTCCTGGGTCTAATGGTGGGCTTCTTTGAAGCAGTTCATTTGCCCCTCCACATATGAGTAATCTGCGGTGTGACATTCATTCATCGTGGGACAAAATCAGTCATGTCACTGGACAGAAAGCTTCACTTGTCAAGGACCAGGCTGTCCCTGTCCTGGTGGCTTCAATTCGATTCACACATCGGAAGTCATTCCACCCTGTGCTATGGAAGATCCTGACAACAGATGGCAGCCTGTCAGGCTGGGTAGGAGGCATTGTGTTGGTGCCGGAACTTGATTGTCATCTCAATTTCTCTTACGTTCATTGACAGACGCAGCCTCTATTCATGACACGTGGGTTATGTACCTTTTACTAGGAGTAGACTAGGCAGAACGAAAGTTCAGAAAGCAAAGCTGGCCCCTCCCAAGGGGGCCGTCCTTATTCAGCACATAACCCCTCAGCCCTGCATAGCGTATCAGTTTTCTTCTGCCTAGTGCAAGGAGTTAGACCTGGTTCCCTGCTGGGAGTTTTTTTTCCTTTTTTCTTTTATTCTTTTTGCGCAAGCCTTCTAATGAAGACTGCAATCAAGTAGCTGGCTGGGGACCACGTGGATGTTCACAGCCGACAGATGCGAGCCACCCTTAGCACTGCCGGGGTCCGCCGCATCCTGCCTGTTCCGTGCGGGCGGCCCGTGAGTTAAAGGTCCCACCTTGCGTGCCCAGTGTCCTCCACGGACCGCTCCGTCGCATGCCATGCGGCCGCCTCCATTTTCCCGGAGCCGCGGACGCGGCCATTTTGCAGGTGTTTGACCTCTAGTGTTTGTCGGTGGCCATTTTTGGTTGGTCTCCCTGTATGGGAGTTTTCCATGTGCTTTTGGCGCCATTCCTTCCTGGAATGCAGCGGCAGCAAGACTATCAGCATCAGCAGCTCGGGCAGCGGCACATCTGGTGGCATTGGCAGACAGTGGCAGCCTCCTGGGGCACACAGTGGCACAGGGTTCCGCAAGTATTGCTGGCTTTCTCCGTGGGGTACAGGAGCGGCGGTGCTGAGTCCTACTGGGCAGTCCTGAGGCTTTGCAGGGGGTGGCACTGAGGGGGTGATGGCTGGTAGGCCTCACAAGTGTCCTGGCGGTGGCGCAATGGGGGCTGTACCGACAGTTTCTTCTCCGGAGGGGTCCGCAGAAGCACAGGCCACGCTGGGACCTCTGGTTCCCCTAGATCAATTGACCTCCATCTTAGAGGAGTTTTTCGCCCGAGGGGAACCGGACTGGTTTAGGGGGGGCCCTAAAAAGCGTCCCCCTCCCCCGCAATCCTTTGAGGAGGACTCGGAACCGGAAGGGGGCTCTGGGGTCACGGAGACCCCTGTGGAGCTCTCAGACGGAGAGCTGGAGCCTTCGGATGAGGAAGAGGACCAGGGGGCCTCGGAGGCACGGGAAAAGGCGCTGGTGGGTGCCTTGGTTGCGGCCGTTCACAATTCACTGCGCCTGGATCAGGCTGGAGAGGCACAGGCGTCTGCCTATACTTTTGGGTCCAAGAAGCCCTCCCCTGCTCCTAAGGTTTTTCCCTACCTCCAGTATTTTGACCAGTATGTGTATAAGGAATGGAAACGTCCGCTGAATTTCTTTACCCTGCCAAAACGTTTTTCTGTGCGCTATCCATTTGAGGACAGTTTGTTACAGAAATGGGTCTTCCCCCGCGGTGGATCCGCCAGTGGCCCGCCTGAACAAGACAACAACTATTCCCCTGGAGGGGTCTCCCTCTTTTAGGGATCTGGCGGACGGAAGCAGTGTCTAAGGCACTCTTTTTGGTGGCGGGGGCAGCCATGTGACCGGCCTTGGCGTCTGTCATGGTATCTCAGTCGCTCACGGAGTGTGCGATAGAGTGGAGTGAGGCCTGGGGCGGCGTAGATTCGCCTGAATCCGTGCAGCAAGCAGACCACCTGGTGCAAGGGCTACGTTACCTTTGTGACGCAGCTCTGGACTTGGTACTGATGTTGTCAAAAATTTCGGTTTTTGCAATCATTATCAGGCGCCTGTTGTGGCTGCGACGCTGGTCGGGTAACCACGCGTCCAAGAAAGGTCTCACGGATCTTCCTTTCAAGGTGGCCGGCTTTTTGGGCCCCAATTGGATGAAATCATTAAGGATTTCACTGGGGGGAAGAGTGCGTTTCTTCCCGAACCCAATCGGTGTGACCAGCACCGCAAACAGGGACCTCAGCCCTCTGGGCAGAAACTTTTTTTTCGTGCGCCCGTTCAGGCGGGCAGGAACTCCCTCCCAGCAAGTCTGCCTCAGGCTCTGGTAAGCATCCCTGGCAACGCAAGCCCAAAAAGACGGAGGATAGGTCCTCCTCCGCATGATGGGTTGCCCCCGCCCGACTTCTGAGGTTCGCGGACCGTTGGACCGCCCGCATTTCCGACCGGTGGGTGCGGGAGGTGGTGTCCTCCGGGTACAAGATAGAGTTCAGCACCCAGCCCCCCGGACAGGTTCTTCCCGTGCAATTTAAGGCTCCCTCCGGAGCGTCGGCTAGCTCTGCTAGGGGCTGTGCGGTTGATGTCCGAACAGGGGTTGATTGTGCCAGTCCCTCCGGCGGAGAGATTCCACGGCTTCTATTCAAACCTCTTTGTGGTACCAAAGAAGGGGGGGGGGGGGGCAGGCCGGTTCTGGACTTGAAAGCGCTCAATCACTTTGTGAAGACGCGCAAATTCAGGATGGAATCAGCCCGTTCGGTCGTGGCCGCCCTGCACCAAGGGGATTGGCTGGCGTCCCTGGACATCAAGGACACATATCTACACGTTCCCATTTTTGTCGGGCACCAGCGCTTCCTGCGCTTTGCTGTGGGGGGCCTTCATTACCAGTTTGTGGCTCTCCTCTTCGGCCTGGCCTCGGCTCCGCGGGTGTTCACCAAGTTACTGGCCCCGGTGCTCGCTCTGTTGCGGCAGAGGGGCGTTGCCATGGTAGCCTACCTGCGCAATCTCCTCCTGCGTGGGGATTTGGCACAGGCTCTGGAGGACAATGTTACTGTCACCCTGACCTCACTGAGGAACTTCGGTTGGCTGATCAACCTACAGAAGTCGACATTGACCCCGTCCTGTCGCATCGAATATCTGGGTCTGACATTGACCACGGTGCAGGCGAAGGTATTTCTACCTCCGGACAAGTTGCTGGCACTGCAAGTAGCTGTGCGGTCCCTCCTGTCACGACGGTGGTCCTCCTTACATTTTTGCATGCAGGTGCTGGGACACATGGTCTCGTTCTTCAAGGCGATACCATACGCCCAGAGTCACACCCGGCTCCTGCAGCGAGCGATACTACTGTGGTGGGACAGATCCCCATCGTCTCTGGGCCGTCTGATCCGACTGGATCATCTGACCAGGAGGTCGTTGGCTTGGTTGCTTCAGGCCCCGGCATTGACCCTGGGGAAGTCGTTTCTTCCTCTAAATTGGTCAATAGTCACGACGGATGCCAGTCTCTCGGGCTGGGGAGGAGTCCTGGGGAACCTGTCGGCCCAGGGCCGTTGGTCGACGCAGGAGTCTCGACTTCCGATCAATGTGTTGGAGCTGAGGGCGATCAAGCTTGGTCTCCTCTGCTGGTCGGTGAGGCTGCGCTGCCTCCCGGTTCGGGTTCAGTCGGACAACGCCACGGCCGTGGCGTACGTGAACCATCAAGGCGGAACAAGAAGCTCGGCAGCAGCGGCAAAGGCAGCCCACATCCTAAAGTGGGCAGAGCTTCACGTGCCGGCAATCTCCGCCATCTACATTTCAGGCGTAGAAAATTGGAAGGCGGACTTCCTAAGTCGCCAAAAACTGGACCAGGGAGAGTGGTCCCTGCATCCAGATGTCTTTCGCCAGATTTGCGAAAGGTTGGGCACGCCAGATGTGGATCTCCTGGCGTCCAGATTCAATTACAAGGTGAAGACCTTCGTGAGCAGGTCAAGGGACCCGTTGGCGGCAGCCTTGGATGCTCTGGTGGTCCCGGTACAGGCTTCTGTACGCCTTTCCTCCTCTCAAGCTTCTACCGCGGTTGCTGCGCAGGATAGAAGTGGAGGGAATCCCGACAATCCTGGTGGCTCCGGATTGGCCTCGGCGCCCTTGGTACGCCGATGTGGTGCGGATGGTAACAGACGTTCCTTGGCGACTTCCGCTTCGCGAAGATCTACTGTCGCAGGGTCCCATCTTGCACCCTGCTTTACCATCGCTGGCTTTGATGGCATGGCAATTGAGTCCCAGGTGTTGAGGGACGGGGGGGTCTCTGAGTCAGTGATCCCCACTATGCTTAATGCGCGCAAGTGTACTTCGCGCAAGATTTATCATCACACCTGGAAGGCCTATATTGCCTGGTGTGAGTCGGGGGGTTGGAACCCCCTGTTCCTTTGCAGTTACCCAGGTGCTGGCCTTTCTTCAACAGGGCCTGGACCAAAAGTCGGCTTTAAGCACCCTCAAGGGCCAGATCTCCACTCTGGCGATTCTTTCAGCATCCTTTGGCGACGCATTCTTTGATCCGTACATTTGTACAGGGCGTATGTCATGTGGCTCCTCAGGTACGGTCGCCCTTGGCACTGTGGGATCTGAACTTGGTACTTTCTGTACTACAGAAACCGCCTTATGAGAAGATCAGGGATATTCCCTTACAATTGCTGTCTCAGAAGGTCGCCTTCTTGGTGGCTATCACATCCGCTAGGCGGGTGTCTGAATTGGCAGCTTTGTCATGTAGGTCTCCTTATTTGGTCCTACATAAGGATAAGGCGGTGCTGCACCCGTCTCCTTTGTTCCTTCCGAAGGTAGTATCCTCTTTTCACATTAATGAGGACATTGTCCTCCCTGCCTTGTGTCCGCACCCTTCTCACCCTAAGGAGATTGCCTTGCATTCCTTGGATGTGGTGAGAGCATTGCTTTTAGGAAGTCTGATGCGCTGTTTGTGCTGACGGGTTGGCAGCTCCGTCGGCCACTGTTTCACGTTGGATCAGACAGACCGTGACCCATGCGTATACTGTTCGGGGACAAGAACCCCCTTTTCCAGTCATGGCTCATTTCACCAGGGCGATTAGCATTTCTTGGGTGTTTAGACACCAAGCATCGGTGTCTCAGGTGTGCAAGGCGGCTACTTGGGTCTCGGTGTACACTTTTTTGTTAAGTTTTACAAAGTTGATGTGTCAGCATCCGCGGATGCTGCTTTTGGCCGCAAAGTTTTACAGGCGGCGGTGTAGGTACCGCTGGCGCCTCCCGAGATCTTTCTGTTGGTACAGTTATTGTTTGCCCACCCCTCTGTTTGACACTGCTTTGGGACGTCCCCACGTGTCATGAATAGAGGCTGCGTCTGTCAATGAACGTAAGAGAAAATAGGATTTTATTAATAACTTACCGTAAAATCCTTTTCTCTGAGTTCATTGACAGACGCAGCACCCACCCCTCGGTGTTGTGTTTGTATGGCTTGTTACAAACGGATATGCTTTGCAGGGCTGAGGGATTATGTGCTGAGTAAGGACGGCCCCCTGGGAGGGGCCAGCTTTGCTTTCGGAACTTCGTTCTGCCTAGTCTACTCCTAGTAAAAGGTAGAAAACCCCACGTGTCATGAATAGAGGCTGCGTCTGTCAATGAACTCAGAGAAAAGGATTTTACAGTAAGTTTTTAATAAAATCCTATTTTCCTCTCCTGATTAAACATCTTGGCAGTTAAGCAATTTGGCGGTCTCTCCAGCATTTGATGGACCTAGTCTCCAATCATCTGCTCCGGATTCAGAGAATGCGATGGCAGTGGTGTACATCAACTAGAGCTGCACGATTCTGGCCAAAATGAGAATCACGATTTTTTTGCTTAGAATAAAGATCACGATTCTCTCACGATTCTCGCGGCGTAATATATTAAATATACAAAAAAATTGGGCTAACAGCACTGTTTAGGTTTTTGAAAGGGTAATTTTTCCAAAAAAATTGCGTTTAAAAGTCCGCTGTGCAAACAGCGTGTGACATAAAATATTGCAACAACCACCATCTTATTCTCTAGGGTCTCTGCTAAAAAAAAATATATAATGTTTGGGGGTTCTAAGTTTTCTAGGACAAAATAATGGATTTTTATTTGTAAAGAGCAAGTGTGAGGAAAGATTTAGTCTTTAAATGGTTAAACCAAACAACTATAGAAGGGGAGTTCACTCAGCTTTTGAAGTAAAATTACTTTGTATCTTTGTGTCTTTTATCAATGATGACTCAGAACTTGGCTCTCTGCCCAGACTTCCCCTGAGACTCAAGTCGCTCCGACTTGAAAAGCCTTCAGGCAACTTGCATTCACTTTTATTACTGTCAAGTCGCGCTGATTCGCCCCGCAAGTCGGACCCCATTAACTGCACTGAAAATCGCGGTAATGCCTGATGGAGATCGCAGGGGGGGGTAGATCGAGATCGCGATTTTAATACGATTAATCGTGCAGCTCTAACATCAACCATCAGGGAGAGACAAGTAGTCTCACTGCGGCAAAAATAGAGCAAATCCTGTTCTGGACAGAACATGTTGCCTTGTTTGCCATGTACATCCCCTGGGTGAACAATTGGCAGAGGCAGATTTACTCAGCTGAGACCTGTGCTGGGCCTGGAAGAGTTCTCTTGGACACAAGTCCTGAAACACCTGGGTGCACAGTTGGGGACACCAAATCTGGACCTCCAGATGCAGGAGAGGGCTGTACTTTTAGAAATTACTATTTTCTAGCAAGTTTAGGGCACCTTGCAAGTGAATTAAAAAAAAAAACATTCATGGAAAAGATTAATGTAGCAAGTAAGCATGTAAAAGTGTGTTGTTTTTTTTTCTACCTGTATATTACTGCCTGCCTCCAGGTTGGCAATCAACACAGGGCTCTGTACAAAGGGAACAATCTCTGTGTTTCTTATCTCTAAAAAGCAGGGATAAGAAACAAGATCTGTAGTAAAAAGCAGCGCACATTACACATTATTAACCACTTGTCGCCAAATCATGTACCTGTACATCATTTGACATTTAAGTGGTTGTACTGGAGTGATGCCTGCAGCTGCAGCTATCACCCCGGTACTGTTTTTTTTTTACAGTCAGCTCTCTTGTAATAACCGATGCGGCTAAGCACACGCTCGATTGCTATCCCAAGCAGTGGGAGGGGATGCTCCCGCCACTCGACCAGTACCTATTTACTCGGCGTGACATTATCTTTTACAAAATAATTGGATTATTTTTTTTTTTTGCATTAAAATTTTTTTTTTGAAAGTGTATTTTAATTTTTTTTTTTCCCTAAAAACCGCATTTTGAAAAACCCCTGCGCAAATATCATGTGACAAGAAATTGCAAAACCCACCATTTTATTCCCTAGGGCAGTGTTTCTCAACTCAAGTCCTCAAGGCGCCCCAACAGGTCATGCTTTCAGGATTTCCCTCAGATGAAACAGCTGTGGTAATTACTAAGGCAGTGAAACTGATCAAATCACATGTGCAAAATAATTGCAAGCCTGAAAACATGACCTGTTGGGGGTACTTGAGGACAGGGTTGAGAACCACTGCCCTAGGGTCTCTGCTAAAAAAAAATGTATAATGTTTCAAAATGACTCAACACACAGCCATTAACCACTTGCCGACCGGCGTCTGACGGCGACAAAGTGGCTGGATATCGTAAACAGCTGTCATATGACGGCGGCTGGGAGATCCTGCACAGTGTGCGCGCCGCGGGGCCAGGGAGCGGGTAGGGCGGACTCGATCTCCGCCGGCTACCAGCGTTGGCCCCTCGCAGTGAAAGAACGGAGGTCCGTGTAAGTAAACATGAATCTCCGTTCTGTATATGGAAGCCGTGATCTGGGGACTGCGGGTTTTGAAGCATTGACCTAGACCCGTGGTTCTCAACTCCTGTCCTTAGCACCCACTAACAGGCCAGGTTTGCAAGATAACTGAAATACATCACAGGTGATATCATTTGTTGCTCAGTGATTGCAGTATTCTAGTCTGCATCTCCCCAAGGTAATACTTACAAATTGGCCTGCTAGTGGGTCCTGAGGACAGGAGTTGAGAACCACTGACTTAGACGCTAGACAGACAGTCTGGTATTCTTTTTTTTTTTTTTTTTTGGCTACTTTTGACATAATTACCAGCAGCTGTTATGTACCTGTACACTTCAGTATTACATACTTCTTGAAAGCAAGTCTGACAGGGGTTGCATAATATATACAATTGTATTAAGGATTCAACATTACCAACTAGTTTTACAAGTTTGTAAGTGTAATTGCAAATTATGTACAGTAGCCTGCAGTAATCTTGACTTTCACAAATGAAATTTTGATTGTTTGTTATGGGTGCTGTATGTTGTATTGAAGTAACGGCTGGTGTGGTTGGGAATCTTGCATACATAAGTTAGGGATCTCTGGCTGTAGACATGACACTGGTGCCCCCTGTGGTAGGATGACAGACTTTAAATAAAGCATGCTGCTCACTTAGGCCTGCTTCATACCTATGCAGGCTGCAGTTTGCATATTCCATGTGCATTTTGCATTTTTAAATACACGTTTTTGATCCACTGAAGTCTATAGAACCAAAAACCAGAAAAAAGTCCCTGGCTCTTTCCATAAAATCATAGATGTGAACGTGACCAATAGGGAATCATGTTAAATGGACTGTAGTGTGTTTCTGCAAAACTGAAAATGCACAAAAAATTGCATAGGTGTGAACCATGCCTTACAGATGTGTTTCACTGCTTTGGCCTTAGGAACCACACATAGAACATGCTCACCTGTTTTCATTACAGAGTCACACAGGAAATAGCTTGTTCTTTTGGTACATGTTGGTACAATTCTAGTTGTAACCTCAGAGCACATTTCTTTGTTTTACCCAACTCCAGTCAGGGAAACACTAACCTGGAGGATAGGCAATCTTGGTGGAAATAAAACATCAACAGAAAGGTTGTGTATTCAGCCTTTGCTGAAACTCCCAACATATTTTTGAACACTTTCTGTTTCTAAGAATTTGTCACCCCAAAGTGATATTTCAGTTTCAGGTGTCAGTCAGCATGCTGAATCATCTGCACGCTTTTCTTCTTGGGAGCCATGGCAAGACTTTGCTGGAGTAGTTTTGCCTCTTTCCCCTCCCAGTGCAAAGTTGCACCCATCCATTTTGGTTTGGAAGCAGGCCAAAGCTGCAAGTTCTGGTGAGATCAACCTACATTGTATGACTGAATGTTTGTGGACACCTTATTGTCACACCTGCAGTATATAAGCTTGGTCATCCCATTCCAAAACCACTAATGTTAATAGACACACCCCATTCCTTTATGATTATTGCTGTGCTCGCACACCTGGAAAGGCTTTACCCTAGATTTTGGAGAGTGTCTGAGGGAATTTGGGCCTATCCTGGCTTGCAGTTGGTGTCCCAGTTCATGCCAAAATGTTAAGTACGGTTGAGGGCAGGGCTCTGTACAGGCAATGTGAATTCCTCTGCATGAAATTCGTCAAACCAAGTCTTTGTACAGGAAAGAGCCTTCCCCAAGCTATTTCCACAAAGATGGAAGCACACGGTTGCGTAGAATGGCTTTGGATGCTGTAGCATCAACACTACCCAGAAACACACGAGCTCTGGAGGGTTGTCCATATTCTTTTGGCCATATAGGTGTGATGGTCGGGTAAAAGAAATAGATACCAACCCGGATCAACCAACAATAAGCCTCCAAGTAATACAGAAAGGTGTCCAAAAAAGGCCACTCGGGCTTAACACAAAATTACTGGGTGAAACAAGCCACCACAGTGCAGTCCAATGACCAATAAACATAAACAAAAAAAGAAAAACCGATGGGGGGAAAAAGGAAGAGAACCCCATCAGAAAAAAGCGGTCATTGGAGCACAATAAGGCCCCTTTCACACAGGTGGATCGTTCAGGTCCTCCTGTCCGTTTTTCAGGCGGACCCGAACGAACGCTCCATTGTCCTCTATGGAGTGACAGATGTCAGCGGTGATATGTCCGCTGACACCCGATCCGCTCCGATCCGCCAAAAACAGACGGATGGAAACCCTATTTTCCATCCGCCTGGCGGATCGGATGAACCACACGGACAGACGGTCTGTGTTCATCCGATCCTCCATGGAGGAGAATGGAGCTGTGGCAGGACAGTCTCTGCACGGAGTGCAGAGCCTGTCCTGTCATCCGCCGGCTCAGCGGGGATAAACGGACGGATCCCCGCTGAGCAGCGGAGCCCGTCAAAACAGGCTCCGCTGGTGTGAAAGGACCCTTAGTGAAAAATATGAAAATATGTTTATTAATAGTGGACAAGCAATATAAAAAAAACATGGGATCAGGGAATGGACTTTAACCAAAATATAAAACCAATTAAAAAAGACAACGTTGTCTTGGACAGGGAGTGGAATCGCAGCTGCTCAAACATCTCCACGCATACACCAGACACACGAATTCACAGGTGACCACATAACAGTCCCATTAAACAAATCAGTGCTATCCAGGTGGCTGGATGTAGCGGCGCTGGAGAAGGTAGGAAGCGGAAAGGATGGAACAATTCACTGAAGTGGTGATGCTTGAGGCACTCAAGTGGAACAAAAAGTGTCAGTCCCGTATAATATTAATACAAAGCCCCAAATGTGGAAAATGAACCTTTGATACCCATTTTAACCTGTGTGTGTGCCACCTTCTGTGTCTGTACCAAGGCCAAACATTCCAGGGTATGTAAACTTTCATCAGGGCCATTTGGGTGATTTCTGTTATGACTTTAAAAGGAGCCAAAAATTGATATGATAATAATGGCATCATGTATCACTATCCTTGAATAAGACAGTTTTTTGGCATGATTAGTCAATATAAATATTCAAAACAATACCGCGCTTCTGGAATTGACATATGTGACATAAATAACATAGTGCATATACCTATATAAATTAACATATGAATGTTTACATGACATAAACATAATTTATAGTGCAACAAAAAGTTGCATACTATTGTGAAAAGTCAATAAAAAATGGTGAACAAAAATTAATATACAAAAAATATATATATGTGATATAGTCCCAAAACATGTGAAGAGGTCAACCGTGATTGGGAGTATAGGCAAAAGATTGATATATCCAAAGTCCTCATAAAATCCAAAGAGAAGGTCACTCCTATTTCCACCACCATAGATCATGCAGGCACCTCCAGTGACAGGAAAGGGGTAAAAATAAACCCTTACCAGAAGTAGAGACCCGCTATCGCTAGCAAGGGTCAGACCTCACATGCAGATATAGCCCTCTGCAGGGACCAGATGGTAGCAGCTCAATCCTCCTGTTTGGACACCGGAATCCCACCGCATCCACAGCAGGGTAAGGTAATCTGGACTACGGACCTCAGCAACCTCTCACGCCATATGCCATAAAAAATAGGGACTTCATAGAGTAATACTGTAACATTTGTTTATTTAAACATAGATTCTAAAACCGGGTACTCACAATATTCGATACAATCTCTCGCATTGGACAATAAAAACACAGTCTGCCAGCAGAATCACAGAACGCCCGTCCTCGCGGGATACAACATGTGGTGTGGTGACGTCAGCCGTTAACTCCGCCCTACATGTTTCGTGATAGGTCACGTCTTCCTGGGGCACGGGCAACGTCCTGCGTCACCACCATATATACTTCCTATTTGCATTCCAAACCTCGCTTTAGTTCCACTCCATTTTTGTGTTCCAAACCTCGCTATGATTGCAACTACCTGCTTGCAATCAGCGAGCCTTATTTTTACATACGGAACACGTTAACTCTTAATACTAGTAATCATTGGTTATATATTCAGCGAGTCACAGAAAATCTATATGGGTATATACTCTGAGATATCCTATCAAAGCGAAAAAACTTACACCAATTCTACCCTATATTTCATTTCAGGTAAAATATTAACCATATATCCCATACTTAAAAAATCAGTATATTAAAATCAAAATATGATATATAGTCGCGCGGGTCCCTTGTACCTTAATCATTCTTACAGGCTGCTTATTAAGGACAACCCCTTTATCTCGTCCCCTGTATTCTCTAAAGTTGGATATACCAACGCAGATTACTTCCAGGGCCAATAACCCACTATATTAATTAGGCTAGACGCAGAGCATCTATAGCCCATAATCCGCGTAACCACTATCTTAAAGGGGGCTCCTATCACCCAAAAAAAGGGGGGCGAGAGCTATATATTTTTTTGATTACCAAAAACCCATATAAAAATAATATTAATAATAATAATAACAAATAAAATATAAAAAAATATAAAAATAATAATAATATAAAAATACAAATAAAACCCATTATATTTCTCAAATACACAATAATTTAGAATTACTATCAGAATATTAATATGGAGAATTATTTGGCTAGATGAACAACATCCTCCATGACCCAACACTAAAAATTTCAATTAGATAGCCCAGATGGGCTAGATTAGATGGGCTATCTAATTGAAATTTTTAGTGTTGGGTCATGGAGGATGTGGTTCATCTAGCCAAATAATTCTCCATATTAATATTCTGATAGTAATTCTAAATTATTGTGTATTTGAGAAATATAATGGGTTTTATTTGTATTTTTATATTATTATTTTTTTATATTTTATTTGTTATTATTATTATTAATATTATTTTTATATGGGTTTTTGGTAATCAAAAAAATATATAGCTCTCGCCCCCCTTTTTTTGGGTGATAGGAG
>BLSH010239013.1:630109-640378 GCA_018402905.1 Glandirana rugosa
TTTTGCAACAGCCCTACTACTCGTCCTCCTTGTTAGTTACAAGAAACGTGATCACCTGTCAGAGGAACAGATTCAACATGGAGGTCAGTTTCTTTAAAATCTGGTGGCTTGCCAGGTTTTTTTATTGTAGGTTTGCAAGCTCAAAAAAAAAAAAAAAAAACAGAAAACAAAACCTTGCCGTCCAGCGCTACACTAAATAATCAGGTTCCTCTCTATACAGTGTGGGGCTGTCCCTGACACCCACAAAACATAAGCACAGTGCAAATCTTGTTCCAGAAAGTCCAGGCCGGAAACCAGCTCTGCCATGGTGGCTGGTAAAACCCGGGTCAGACTCTCACCAGTCGCCTCAACATGATTGCATGCGAGGCGGCAAGTATTTCTTGTCCATTATTGCGCCTTGCATAACGTCACTATATATTTATTTTTTATTATTATTTTAACACTAACAAATCTATATGATATCAATCAGCATCTGTCAATGGAGTACTATGCTATACAGCGCTAGATCTGCCGTTTACTCAGCTTTGCAGCCAAGATTTTGACTGAGTGCATCTGGGTTCACACTGCAAAGAACATTGATTGTTCCTCCTGCTCATCATCCCGACAACGTTTTTGTGGTCTTTGGCTCCCAGGAGGAGCAGAAGTGCTTGGAAATGGAGGGTGGGAGGTGTGGGGGGGTCCGGGGGAGGGGGTGGCACATTATGAGTCCCGTAAATATAAAAAACAGTTCTAAAGCTGCCCAGATCATTTTTAATAAATAACCATGAGCTATTTAGCATGATCACAGCTTGTTTGCTGATTTCAACCCTTTCAAAGCCATGATGTACAGGACAAATCATGGGTGGGGAAGTGGTTGTTAAAAAAAAGGAAGGCTTTGGAAAAAGTAAAGATAGTAAAGTATAGAGCCCCATGATTTTTAAAAACAGCCCTGGGTGTGGTTCATGCTTTGCTTGCTTGGCGGGTTTCCGGTCTGGGCCACTAGCCTGTGTGATATAAATTGGGACAGTGGTCTGGTCCAAGAGTATCCCCCGTGGGAGTCATCAGTGGTTCCACAGGAGACACTTATTGAGCACAGTTCAGCCTTGAATGCAAGTCCCGCAGGGGATGGATTCAGAAGAAGAGACCTGTAGGAGTTGGAGAGACTCGTCTGCCATGGCATGCAACAGAAACGTATAACTTGGGGTTTGCCCTGAAGACTCCAGCACTGCTGTATGCCTCCCAAGGACCTACACTTGCGTGAGAGAGCCTGTAAAGCACTAGGAATACTGGAATGCACTTTCGCAGGTCATCAGCCTGTAGTTATAGTTGGGGGAACTAGGAAAGTTTAGCGTCTTGATGGTTAAATTTCCGTTTTTGCACTTTTGCCAAATAAAGTATTGAACCTTTGTCCCTGGTTGATCTCAAGTCATTAAAGAGGTGTATCATAAGTAACCGACACACACACACATCTAACAAGTGTGTCTTAACACATTAAGGTGCAAAGACATCAGTATGGAGTACAGTAATGGGAAGACATAAGCAGGCGTCAAGAGTAACGGAACTGTAACAAACAGCCAGTCGGTAGTGTGTGCCTGTTATAGGTGGCATGGCCTCTAGTAGCGAGGGAGATGTTGGTGCCCTTCACGCCAGTGGTCTGTCTCAAATAGCATTGGGAATGGATTGCACAGCAGAGGTTTCCCATCCTGTACAGAGGTACGGAAGTTTGAGAGCTGAGTGCATGTGTGGTGCCTACACAGAGTGCACAATGGGGCCCACTCCATTAATGGGGATTGTAGTGGAAAATGCTGGACAGGGCTCAGTGGGTCCCTTTCACAATGCAAGTTACTGTGAAGATGTACATTGTCATGGGGATCTGAGAGTTAACTGGAAAACAGTTGCAGCACAGTGCAAGTTCCACCTCAAGTGTAGGGGTCAGCCTTAAGGTTGAGCATTACCCCATGGCAGCCTCAGCTTTGTCACAAGATATCGAGAAAACTACCCAAAGTAAAAGGTACCCCGTGTGTGTGTGTGTGTGTGTGTGTGTGTGTGTGTGTGTGTGTGTGTGTGTAGTGACCCTGTAACAAAGTGCCTAGCGTAGCCCAGAAGAACACACTCTGAGCATTTGGAGTTGGCCTCTTATGTGACCCGTGTTTGGTGCCCAATGAGGAGAGAAACATGGAGGATGTGAGTGTCAACCACCCCTTACCCCTTAAAAACTTGTTCGGTTGAAACACAGACTTACTGGCAAGATCACCAGGTGAAAATAAAGGAAAGAAAGCCTAAACAAGAAAAGAAATAATGTAGCCATCACATCTAGGAATTGATAAGCTGCAATATAATAAAATATTTGCTTTTGGGTTTTAATACGGCTTTAAAGCTGATTTCCAAGCGTAATTTCACTGTAGTTTGTTTGGACCAAAAATTCTTCACCAATGGCTCCCACTACTGTGTGTGAGCCAATGAGGAGGGAAAGAGCCGAGAGAGCCTCTGCTCTCGTGCACATCGCTAGATGGAGGTTGGGTTCAGGTAAGTATCGTTGGGGGGCTGCATACTGAAGGTTTTTTTTACCTTAATGCAGAAAATGTATTAAAGTGGTTGTCAACTTTAAAAATGGTATGGTTTTGGAGATATATGCTATACTGGCATGTGCCAACGTCATGCAGCACATGCGCAGTGAAGAAACGGCCTCCGTGCCATTTTTCATCACTGACAGCGTGCCGCGACTGGCGGCTCCCACGTGCATGTACCGGAATGACGTCACGCGACTCTGGCCAGTCACAGCGCCGGAGTTCGCAGCCCCGGAAGGAAGAGGGGCGAAAATGGATGCTCCCCGCTGTGGGGACAGCGTGGGCGGCGATGGCAGGTAAGTGGCACATAATAGGCTAGTATGCAATGCCTATTATGCTTCTACATTGCAGGGTGAATCAGAGGAAGTAAACCCATTAGGGTTTACTTCCTCTAAGGTAAAAAAAAAACTTCTGGATTTAGAACCACTAAGTCCAAGGGGTTCACATGCATTTTCTCGCCACTGTATATCTCTTGCGGATCTCTGCGCCGAGATCACATGTCTGCACACCTCCTGCGTTGCCCAGGGCCTAAAAGTCTAGGTTCACACCTATCAGTTTTTTACCGCATTTTGCAGGTTGTAGAAACGCACTACAGTCCTTTTAACATGGTTTCCTATGGATGTAATTGACATCTGTGCGTTTTGCGGCGTTGCATTTTTTGGAAAGGGTCAGGGACTTTTTTTTTTCTCACTGCAATTTGCGTTTTGCCTGCAATAGGACTTCAGTGGAGCTCACCAGAAATGCAACTGTTGTTTCTTTGATGCGTTTTTACCATGATTTGCGTTTTTAAATCTGCTCAGCAACAAATCCCACCCCCCCCCCCAACAAAAATACATTTAAAAAAAAACGCAAATCGTGGCAAAAAAAGGGAAGAAACACAGAAAGTGCAGCCGCATAGGTGTGAACCTAGGGTAAAGGGTTAATTGATATTTATATGTAATCAGGTGGGCCTTTGTGGTAAATTGACTACCCATCGACATCTGTTTGAAGAAGCAGGCAGTTTTCAAACAATCTTTTATAGGTAAAACATCACCAGAAAAAAAAAAAAAAAAAAATCGGTAGAGCTGGAATTTCTTGGCATTAGTTACAGAACATGTTGTCTATTTTCCCATCTCAAGATAATAAAATGATCATACAAAATTTGGTATGAAAAATCTCTCATGTCTAAAGCCTCGTACACACGATGAAAATATTGGACGAATGAGCCGTTTTGTTTTTTTTTTTGCATGCTAGTCTCCAGATCAAATACAACTTCGGAAGTGATGTAATGTAATGTGGTGTATTGTATTGTAATGTATTCTTTTGGTTCTGAGCACATGTGGTCTTGGTCTTCCAATTTTGTACGAACGAATACTGTACTGATTAAGGGTCCTTTCACACCAGCGGACCGTTTAGGTCCGCCTGTCAGTTTTTTAGGCGGACCTGAACGGACGCTCCATTGTCCTCAATGGAGCGACGGATGTCATCAGTGACATGTACGCTGACATCCAATCCGCTCCGATCCACTAAAAACAGATGGATGGAAACCCTACTTTCCATCCTTCTGGCGGATCGGATTGGATGAACATGTACAGACGGTCCGTGTTAATCTGATCCCCCATAGAGGAGAATGGAGCTCTGACAGGTCCGTTTCTGCATGGAGTGCAGAGACCTGTCATGCGCCGGCTCAGCGGGGATCAACGGATGGATCCCCGCTAAGCAGTGGAGCCCGTCATGTGAAAGGACCCTTAATGAAATACGTACTTTCTGGTATCGTACAAGAAAAAACCTTTTGTGTTCGTCCCTTTGGATAATTTAGCATGAACTGTGGTGAACGACTCTCGAAAGCGCTGTACGAATGAACAAAATATCGTACAATCCTTTCAAAATAGTTTTTTTTTTGTCCGATTTTCTGTTTGTGTGTACTAGGCATTACACACTTTGTCGTATGCCTGTGGGCAGCAGCTTGGTAAATTCAAAAGAAGATCAAATCATATAGTAACATGTGGACAATTTCAGCATGTACAAGGATTCTGAGAGGAATCCATCTCACTGCTAATCAGGATAGGAAGGTGGTTTAGCGGAAGATGACCTTTAGGCTCCATGCACACTGGACGCGCTCTCTGGGCGTTGGATATAGTGGCAGGATACGCTGCTTAGAAAACGGCAGCATTTTGTAAGCAGCGTTTATGCGCATCAGCGTTTTTGAGCATTTTTTTTTTACTTCATTAGCTTCCATTGACTACAAAAAACCCTGGACGCTGATAAACGGCAATTTAGCGGGGTTTATGAGTGTTCAGCGTCATCCGGTATTTTTTGTGGTCAAAACGACTACTCTTGAACGCAAATTTAGGGCGTTCAGATAACAGCCCATAAACGCCACTGCTGTTAAACGTCAATAAACGTTCATGTGTGCATGGACACATAGGATAACAAAGGGGCGTTTATGGGCTGTTAAAAAAATAAATAAAATGCTCAAATGACCATAAACAGCCATTTATCAGCTTCAGTGTTCATGGAGCCTTAACTCTGAGTACAGGGAGGTGTTGTCCATAGCAATTCCAGATCATATGTGTTTATACTGCAAGCCAAAAATTGAAAGCTCTTCACCTATTGCTATGGGCAAAATTGTTCCAATTTTTTTTTAATTGCCTTTGCAAAAGCAGCTGAAAGCCTTGCCTCAAGTCATGTGGTCAGTTTCCCTGCAATGTTACCCTCTACATGAAGCTTATACGTCTTCCCTATGTTTATACAGGTTTCCTGCAAATGGTGTGATTTTCTCACCCAACCAAAAAAAAAAAAAAAATACATATTGGGGATGGTAAACTGACTTCTGACCAAGTGGTCCTAAAGAGTGTACTTTTATGACCTCGAATTATGAACGCAAGCTCCCTTAGAGACAATGGAGCAACGGAGAAAGGTCAATCTGCTCTACATGGAATTTGTTGGACTACAGGCGGTCCCTGGGTTACAAACAAGATAGGGACTGTAGGTTTGTTCACAAGTCATATTTGTTTGTAAGTCGGAACAGGTACATTTTTTAACTGTTGCTCCAGCCAAAAAAAATATTTAAGCTTTTTGGATAGCATAGGGAATGGTTAACATCCCTGTAATGGTTGTTTTGCTGTCTATGTTTCTGTTCAGAAGATTTCACCTCACTTCCTGTTCAAATGATAATTGGATTGTGAAAATTTTAGGTTGTCGTGGAAACAAGCCTTGGTAATAAATCATCAGTGGAGACCCCTTTTTCCCATAATAACTCTTACAGGAGTGCATTTCCCTTCCTAGGGGGAGATTTCCTCTCACTTCCTGTTGTCTTCCTTCATTTGTAAGTAGGAGTCGTTTGTAAGTTGGATGTTTGTAACTAGGGGACCGCATGTATATAAAGAAAAGCTGAACTTCGGGTGCATAAACAACACCATTTAACCCAGTTATATATTCAGCTGTGAGACACTGCCCCTAACAAAAGACCACCAAAGATTACCAACGCATTACAGAAACTGCCACACGATTGCCAACAGGTCACAAGAGGCCACCAGTGATTACCAACGCATCAGAGAAACTGCCACACAATTGCCAACAAGTCACAAGAGACCACCAGATATTGTCGAATTGTTACAAGAGACTGCCAACTACTCACAAGAGACCTTTAGGGATTGGTCACAGGAAACCATCAGAGATTGTCAATGTGCCACAGCCAAATTCAGACATAACTAAGAAGGCCACATATACCTTACCTTAATGTGACACAGAAAACAAAAGTAGTGATAGCATTCTTCATTGTTCTAAGTCAGTGAACACTTACCAAATTTGGATTGGACTCATTTCTGACTCGGGTGTCCAGTTGATATCTGGGGGTCTCCGATCCTGAGGTCCGCCCAACCAACCTGCTGGGGTAAGTGACTTGGGGAAGTTCCAGGGTCTGGTGCCATTGGGTGACGTTTTCAGGCTGAGCGGTGTCAGTGGGGATTGAAGAGTTCTCCAGAGGAAACCCTGATACAGAAAGCATAGAGAGATACTGTAAGAACAGAAATGTCTTATCGAATATGAAATACAAAACATGGTTACTTAAAACTTAAGTCCAGACACAAAGAAAAAAAAATATTGTCTGGAGTTCAACTTAAAGCATTAATAAACCCACATCATAGAAAACAAATAGTGCATTAAATGCTGTTCATACTTAGTCACTATTAGATTAGATTTCTGTATTCCGCAAAAAAAACTGGTTGATCCTGCTGTTCTGTCTCCCCCTCCTGGCCATGTCCCCACTATAGTTAGAGATTTGAGAGCAGTGTTGTCAGCTAGTGCACATGCTCAGTTTTCAGTGTATTTTCTACCCTGAGCATTTGCTCCCCATTACATTTGAGCAGTCCATGTGACTATAGAGTCACACGTGGGAGTATAGACTCTGTATATGACAGCCCACTCTTCCCTCCTTCTCCATGTCCACTAACCAGCTTAACACAATGGGGGGTGGGATATTACATCTTAATTGCTGGAGGCTTCACCTCCCTCTTATTCTAAGACACAGGCTGGAGGGTCGTGACACAGCCTGTGACTGGCAGAAATCCACCCACACCATGTCATCACCAAAATAATTGATTTCAAATATATATGTGTATGGCAATTTAAATTTTGAACATGTAACCAGCAGCAGAGGACTAGAAGCTTCTCCTGCTTAGGTTTCCCTGCAGACAGGCTGGGAAAAATCTGGGTCACGTGACAGCTGTATATTGATTAGGAAAAAGGTATTTGTATGTTTTTTTTTCTTAAAATAATTACAGTGCCATCATCCATATACAGAAATAGAAGGGACAATGTAAATTAACAAGTGTGTGTTCAGTATCACTTTAAAATAGTCATCAAAACTTGTTGAATATATCAGGTATGGTGATGAAATTTATTTCATTATTCTGTATCAACCAGTCCTCATCAACCTAAAACTGTCCATACAATTTACTATCGTTTGAAACAAATAATCCTTGTACAACCTTCTTCAGATTTACCAAACTGGTTAATGTGAGGGCCTAACCAAAATGTTCTATCCAATGAGGTAGTCTGTCATGTTACATAGAGGTTGGCAGATCTAAAGGGTTTTGCACCATCCAATTGCGACATTTAGGGTGAGCTGAACTGCATTAAAATTATATTAAATGATGGGTGTATGCATTATTTTTATAAATGATTTATAGAGTAGTGCTAACAGTTTGTGCAGCGTTTACAACGTGCGGGTAGATGGTGCAGGTACAATTAGATACAGGAGGAATCGGAGGACCCTGCTCGTTAGAGCTTACATGTAGACTGATTTGCTTAGTGGCTTCTTGTTATGGGATTTCTGCATTGGGACCTCCTTGCCAATGTTCCTATTCTCAGGGAAAAAAAAAAAAAAAAGTATTTGTTCCCCTACTGATTTTGTACATTTGCCCACTGACAAGGAAATGATCAGCCTATCATTTGAATGGTAGGTTTATTTTAACAGTGAGAGACAGAACAACCTGGCTCTCAGGTGTCTTATATACAGGTAACAAGCTGAGATTAGGTTCACTCTCAAAAGGGAGTGCTCCTAATCGCAGCTTGTTACCTGTTTAAAAAACACCTGTCCACAGAAGCAATCCATCAGATTCCAATCTCTCCACCATGGTCAAGACCAAAATAGCGGTCCAAGGATGTCGGGGACAAAATTGTAGACCTACACAAGGCTGGAATGAGTTACAAGACCATCGCCAATCAGCTTGATAAGAGGGTGACAACAGTTGATGTGATTATTTGCATATGGAAGAAAACACAAAATGACCAGCAATCTCCCTCATTCTGGGGCTCCGTGTAAGATCACACCTCATGGAGTTTCAATGATCATGAGAACGGTGAGGAATCAGCCCAGAACTACATGAGAGAATCTTGGCAATGATCTCAAGGCAGCTGGGACCATATTCAAAAAGAAAACAATTGTTAACGCACTACGCAGTGAAGGACTGAAATCCTGCAGTGTTCGCAAGATCCCCCTGCTCAAGAAGGCACATGTACAGGCCCATGTGAAGTTTGTTAATGAAGATCTGAATGATTCAGAAAAGAACTGGGTGAACGTGTTGTGGTCAGATGAGACCAAAATCAAGCTCTTTGGTATCAACTCAACTCGCCGTGTTTGGAGGAGGAGGAATGCGGCCTATGACCTCAAGAACACCATCCCCACCATCAAACATGGAGGTGGAAACATTATGCTTTGGGGGTGTATTTCTGCTAAGGGACAGGACAACTTCACCGCATCAAAGGGACAATGGACAGGGCCATACATAGTCAAATCTTGGGTGAGAACCTCCTTCTCTCAGCCAGGGCATTGAAAATGGGTCGTGGATGTGTATTCCAGCTTGACAATGACCCAAAACACACAACCAAGGCAACAAAGCAGTAGCTCAAGTAGCACATTAAGGTCCTGGAGTGGCCTAGCCAGTCTCCAGACCTTAATCCCATAAAAAATATGCGGAGGAAGTTGAAGGTTCGAGTTACCATACGTCAGCCTTCAAACCTTAATGACTTGGAGAGGATCTGCAAAGAGGAGTGGGACAAAATCCCTCCTGAGATGTGTGCAAACCTGGTGGCCAACTACAAGAAATATCTGACCTCTGATTGCCAACAAGGGTTTTGCCGCCAAGTACTAAGTCATGTTTTACAAAAGGGGTCAAATACTTATTATTTCACTCATTAAAATGCAAATCAATTTATAACTTTTTGAACTTCATTGTTCTGGATATTTTTGTCGATATTCTGTCTCTCACTGTTAAAACAAAAAATGTATATATGTTCCGCGCAACCGGATCAGATATGCTCTAAGAGCTGCTGCCACCACCGAACTGCCCCGGCAAGGGTAGTGAGTAAATATAGAGAAATTAGGATGGTATTGGCGCTGCTCTTTTATATATAAATATTGAGAAAAATATTATGTGAGAAATTTTCCAGTATGCTGGTAATAAAAATATTTATGAGAAATTTTCCAGTATGCTGGTGATAAAAATATAATATGTTATTTATAAATCGGGCTGTAGTATTTGGTAATGGGTCAGTGTAAAAAATGTTGGTGGGTCATATTAGATCAAGGTGCAGATGGCTGATATGTATTATATACAGAACCTCCCACTTAATATTGGTGTGTGGGTTTTAAGAGCAATAAAAGTGACAACAATCTCATGTAAAACAATAATCCACAGGCAAATGGTATAAAAATAAAAATAAACCTCCCACTTGATACTGATATGTGGGTTTAAATAAATTTTAAAAGCAGTAAAAGTAGCAACAATCTCATATAAAAACAACAATACACAAGACAAATGCTATAAAAATAAACGCAGTCAGTTGTTTAAAAGGAACACTTGTGCAGTCTTTGGATCTCTATGAACAAGATAATGAAACTTGTGTTTTTTTACTCAACTATTAAAGTGCTGAGTGCATAGATGTGCCACTATAAGGAACAAGGTTTGAAACAGTTCATGCAAGAGTTAAATCGCACACATCAGTTCCAATCAATTAGTATTTCTCTGGTCAGTAGTGAAGTGACTTTCAATGTGGGTTCTTTCAATGAATCTTAAATAGTGACTTATGTTGTCTCCAATCAGTGCGCCGGGTGATCCCTCCAGACAGACAGTGTACCTGCTTACCAGAAAAACGTTCCCCACTCAAGGGGTCCACGCTTTAGAAGGAGTGCACAGCTCCCACTGTGCTCACTAGGTATGGCACTCCTCGATTCCTCTGG
>BLSH010239013.1:675260-690988 GCA_018402905.1 Glandirana rugosa
AATGATACGGTCATTTTATATATAAATGTCCTTTTACTACATGTCATGTCTGGTTTTCAAACTTGTATGGAAGAGTAAGTTTCTCAAAAGAAATAAAAGTACTGATACTTTTAACATCTAAGTGTGACTTCCGTAGTTTTGATACTTAATTGTGTACACCTTAATAGATGTATTGTTTTTTCACACTTTGACTTTTATACAGTATAAGATCCAACAAGTTTCATCGGTGGAAAACGAAACTAATGACGAAACGTGTGAGAACCGTACTGAGCCCATATGGGCTACCTGGGTTGGCAATTTGGTGTGGGGTGGTGACTTAAATTTCATGTTAAGTTATTATTTCTTTAATAAAATGGCTGCTGTGGCCAATTTTTTACTCCAAAATGGTTGTGGTCTACAGTTATTATTAAGTGTAAATTGGGTAGAAGTAGAAGGGGCCGAGCAGTGGTGGGGTGTGGTTTAACGGTTGGGTCCATCGGGTATACCCGAGTCATGCCAAGAGTGTGCAAAGCAGTAATCAAAGCAAAAGGTGGCTACTTTGAACAACCTAGAATATGACATATTTTCAGTTTCACACTTTTTTGTTATGTAGATAATTCCACATGTGTTAATTCATAGTTTTGATGCCTTCAGTGTGAATCTACAATTTTCATAGTCATGAAAATAAAGAAAACTCTTTGAATGAGAAGGTATGTTCAAACTTTTGGTCTGTACTGTACATCATTTTCCTGTAAATATATATTTTACTGGCATAGTAAATTCTTACAAGTATGGGATAGATTTATGTACTTTTATTATTGTTTTTACTGGTAATGGTGGCGATCAGTGATTTTTAGCGGGACTTCGACATTGTGGCGGACAAATCTGACACCAAGTGACACTTTTTGGGACCAGTGACACCAATACAGTGATCAGGGCTAAAAAAATGCACTGTTACTGTATAAATGACACTGCTAGAAGAAGGGGTTAACATCAGGGGTGATCAAAGGGCTAAATGTGTACCCTGGGAGTGTTTTCTAACTGTGTGGGGGAGCGGACTGACAGGGATTAGAGAGAACGCTGTTCCTGATCACTAGGAACAGACTATCTCTCCCGTCAGAATGGGGAGCTGCCTTGTTTACATAGGCAGATCCCCATGTACTGCGATCGCGGGTGGCCGGCGGACATCGCGGCCGCTGTATCTATTACATGACCTGCCGTACCGGTACAGAGATTCGTGTAATAGAGCCGCGTTGCCACAATGTAACTGCGGCGGGCGGTCTTAAAGTAGTTTAAAAACACCTTATTTATTCCTGTCAGAAATGTTGAGCTGATCACTCTGTGCTCTTTGCCTGTGCTTACGCTTATCAGTTACATTGTTCCAAATTATCTCTAAGCAATACAGAACCCACCACCTATGTTTATACAAATAAAAAAAAAAAATAAAAAAAAGAGGAACAAGTGTTTTGTAATAGTGTCTTCGGGTGACAACACTGGTGTCACTGGTCCCCAAAAAGTGTCAGATTTGTCCGTTGCAATGTCGTAGTCCCGAAATAAAAAAAATAAAAAAAAATTGCTGCCATTACCAGTAAAAAAGTCCACAAATGTATCCCCTATTTTGTAGACGCTAACTTTTGCGCAAACCAGTCAATATACGCTTATTGGGATTTTTTTTTTTAACCAAAAATATGTAGAATACATATTGCCCTTTTTGGCAAATTTTTTATATTTTGTTTGGATATTATAGCAGAAAGTAAAAAATATTGTTTTTTTTCCAAAATTGGTCTTTTGTTTATAGCGCAAAAAATAACCGCAGAGGTGATCAAATAGCACGAAAAGAAGGCTCAATTTGTGTGAAAAAAGGAAGTCAATTTAGTCGCACGACCGCACAATTGTCTAAAGCTATAGCTAAAGCAACGCAGTGCCATATCGCAAAAAATGGCCTGGTCAGGAAGGGGGTAAATCCTTCTGGGGCTGAAGTGGTTAAAGCACATAACCGATATAACAAACCGCTATCATTGGTATATTTACCAAACCAAAAAAGGAACAAATAAAGCTGACCAGCTGGGAGTTTTTTTTTTCCTATCAGCCACCTGGCGGATCAGAAAAAAAAAAAATCATATATAGATAGAATATAATAATAATAATAATAATAATAATAAATAATCAGCCGATTCCCCTATGCACACATTCAAGCTGGATGGAGGAATCCCCCCACTACGCTGTTGTACTTTGACAGCAGGACTCCTCTGCTGCCAGAATACACCTGCAATGGCTGATCGAGTGACAATACCCCAACAGTGTCGTTCAAGAGGAGTTGATCACTCCTCTCAAACAGGAACAGCCATACATGGATCGAAATTCAGACAGTTCCTGCTGAGCCAGCTAATTTCTATCCATGTATGGCCAGCTAAAGAATTTATTGTTAGAGTTTGCATACGTTTTAAGCTCCTGCTCAACACAGAGCTGGTAAAAGAGGTGCAGAAATACTTGCCCATCCTGAAGGAATCATGGCCTGATGTTATGCGCTCGGAAAGACGAACTCCAGTAGAAGTGTTAGCTGAGCGACACTGAACAACTCCTAAATCCAATCAGCCAACATCCTGTGAAATGTTGCTTCTTACTGCAGCCACACCTTAATTTTGAGAGGTCATTTATTCAATTTACATACAGCTGTTTCAAGCTGATTAGCAGTCAGCAATACAGAAAACATGGATTCCAAGAAATAGGTGTAAGCCCACATTCACATCGGGCCCATTTGGCATGCGATTTGACATGTTAAAATCGCATGCCAAATTTGCGGCAATAGCATCGTCCGAATCGGTGCGACAGCGACTTTGCTGCGCTGCACAGATTCCCAAAAGTAGTTCCTGTACTACTTTTGGCGACTTCGGGGGCTATTGGAATAGACATCTGTGCATGAACCCGCACAGATGTCTGTCTAACCACCCCTGAAGTCAGATGGCATTGCCGGTATGAAATCGTGCAAGTTCAGCTCAACTCGCACGATTTCTAACCTGCATCAGTATAAACCTGGGGTAAGGCCCGGTGGTTCACACTGATGCAGTGCGGCAAACGCAGCGATTCCTGTGCGGTTCCCACACCGCATCAGAATCGCAGACAGTTCACATTGTGCGTTGCAAACCACTGCGGGTGTCAACATAATGACACCCCCAAATCGGTTCACAGAACACAGTGCGAACTGTGGAATTGGATGGAATCGGATTCCAGTGCGGAAAAAAAAAAAAAAAGGGGGCCTGAACGTTTTTGGTGCAGACCCAGAGCAAATTCAATTTATAAAATGTAGGGCTCAATTCCCACCGCACTGAATTTGCATGTTATTTGTACAGGAATCTGGTGCAATTTGTTAGTTTGTTTCATTGGTTTTCTTTTTCCGTTTTTCGGGTCATTCGTTATGATCGACATTTATAAATTCGGAAATTTGAAAATCCAGAAGAAAGAAAATCTGAAAATTCAAAAGAACGAAAATCCGAAAGAACTTAAAGCGTAACTCCACTTTTGTTGAGGAAAAAACAAAAAAACATTTCCCTCTGGGTGATCTGTGTACATTGCAAGGATTATAACAACCTTGGTTTCAGATTCCTACTTTTAGTTATGCGGTTCCCAACTGGCTCGCGTACATTTACTGCTACAGAGTGGTGCTGTACCGCGAATAGCCGTCTATAAAATGGCAGCTTGCGCATGCATGGCTAGCAGACAGGAGTGCACCATCCACGGCACGCTCTCGTGCCCGCTGCACTCTGCAGCAGTGTGCCCGCGGCTCGGGCGGACTCCATGTCAGCCAGTGAGCCGCGATGACCTGGGAAAGAAGAAAAACGGGGAACAGCTACACGTCGGTTCCCCGCTCTGACAGGCAGCATAAGAGATCTACTGATTCTGGTCACTGGGATCAGTTAGATCTCTTATGCCCCTGGCAGCCCAGCCCCCTCACAGAACAAGCCTAGGGAACACAGTTAACCCCTAGATCACCCCCTGCAAGTTAACCCCTTCACTGCCCATGACATTTACACAGTAATTAGTGGATATTTAAATTTCTGATCGCTGTATAAAATGTCATTGGTCCAAAAAAAATTTCAAAAATGTCCGACATGTCCGTTGCAATATCGCAGTCCCGATATAAAAAGCAGATCGCCAACATTACCCGTAAAAAAAAAAAAAAAGCCATGAATGAATTATCATGGTTTGTAAAAGCAGCAACTTTTGCGCAACCCAATTCAATAAACGCTAATTGCGTTTTTTTTTTTACCGCAAATATGAGGAAGAATATAAATCGGCCAAAACCGATGAATAAATTTGTTTTTTTATATATTTTTTTTGGATATGTATTTTAGGAAAAAGTAAAGAATACATTTTTTTTCAAAATTGTCGCTCTTTTTTGTTAATAGCGGTGATCATAAATGACGCAGAGGGGATCAAATAGCACCAAAAGAAAGCTCTATTTGTGGGGAAAAAAAGGGTGTCAATTTTGTTTGGGTACAATGCCGCACGACTGCGCAATTGTCAGTTAAAGCGACGCAGTGCCGAATCGCAAAAAAGTGCTCTGGTCCTAACATGGGAAATCCTTCTGGAGTGGTTATGCTGAAGAAATCCATCTGTTTCTCTGTACTGCGTAGGTCTCATGGGAGTGGTTTCATAATTATCATTCAGGTGTGCAGCTGTAGGGCACTAATGAGGAAACCTATTGGGCCTGCATCCCTTTAGACATGCTCCTGCTTAACCACTTCAATACCAGGCACTTAGAACACTTCCTGCCCAGACCAATTTTCAGCTTTCAGTGCTGTTGCGATTTGAATGAGAATTGTGCGGCCGTGCGACGCTGAACAAAATTTTTATCATTTTGTTCCCACAAATAGAGCTTTCTTTTGGTGGTATTTGATCACCCCTGCGGTTTTTATTTTTTGCGCTATAAAAAAACCAAAAAACATTTTTTTTTGTTTCTGTCACAAAAGTTTGTATAAAGTACATTTTCTCCTTCACTGACGGGCACTGATGTGGCTACACTGATGGGCACTGATGAGGCTACACTGACGGGCACTGATGAAGCAGTACAGATTGGCACTGATGAGGTGGCACTGATAAGGTTGCACTGATGATGGGGCACATATGCAGCACTGATGGGCGGCACTGACAAGCAACACTGACGGGCACTGATACGTGGCACTGATATGTGGCACTCATAGGCGGCACTGGGCACTGATAGGTGGCACTTTAAGGTGGCACAGGTGGTCACTGATAGGTGGCACAGGTGGTCACTGATAGGTGGCACAGGTGCAACAAGCACTGTTAGGGATGGCACTGGCAGACATCATACATGGGCACAGTGCCATCCCTACAGTGCATAATATTGCCCTTACCTGGTTGTCTAGTGGGGGCTCCCTGGTGGTCCTGGGCGGCCCCTGTGCGCCTTTCCTGGTGGTCCTGGGCGGCCTCATTGTGATGTCCGGGGGTGGGGGCTCCCTGGTGGTCCTGATCCGGCTCCCTGGTGGTCCAGTGGGGGTGATCCTGAGGGTGGCTGCGCTGATAAACGTTCAGCGCAGCCCCCCCCCCCGTCAGGAGAGCAGCCGATCGGCTCTCCGCTGCTCAGGTCTGCAGACCTGAGCAGAGGAAAAGCCAATAAACGGCTCTTCCTATTTATACTGTGATCAGCCGTGATTGGTCACGGCTGATCACATGGTAAAAGGCTTCGGATCGAAGCCTTTTATCTTGGTCGGTAATGCGGTGGGTCAGACTGACCCACGGCACCACCGATCGCCGCGATGCGCGCCCCCAGGGGCGCGCGATCGCGGATTATCCTGAGGACGTCAATAGACGTCCAGTCAGGATAATGAACCCCCGCCCGGACGTCATTTGTCAATGCGCCGGGCGGGAAGTGGTTAAAGTATCTCTCAAAAAAAAAATTCTTGTTGCAGGGGATGCCTGAAATCTGACTTGTATCTTAGGACCCTTTCACACATACGGACCGTTTATCCGTTTTTCATCCATCCGTTGACAGATGAAAAACGGACATCAATGCATCTCTATGGAAAAACGAATGATCATCAATTTGCATCGGTTTTCATCCGCTTCCTTCAACATCCGTTTTTTTGAACTGAAGAAAGCCCTATACTTCATCAGTCAAAAAACGGATTGCATGTAAACTGACAAATGGTCAGTTTTTCATCCATTTTTGCATTGGTAGAGGATGAAAAAAGAAAAAAAAAAAAAACTGATGAAAAACTGATGAGCACAGATGAAAAAAAGGATGAAAAACGTATGAAAAACTGATGAATATTTCATCCATTTTGATGTGACGGAACTGATGAACGGTCCGGATGTGTGAAAGGGGCCTTAGCAGACTTCTGGGAAAATCAGTGAGCCAATCACACAAGCAGGAAATGATGTTTCTGGGGAGTGGTCATTACACACTCTGTGCACAGAACAACTCCAGGTAGCCATATTTCACTGCATTTTCAGAAAATGACAGAGCTGCAGATTGAAAAAAAAAAAAAAAAAGGTAATTTTTAATAACATTCAATCACAATATGATTAGTGCCGCAATTATATGCTCTATATTATTTTTTCTTTGCTATTTTTTTCCCCCACAAAAGTGGAGTTACCCTTTAACTAACTAACTATCTAATAACCAACTGTTAAAGTATAGGTATTGGAATTTCTTTTCAAATTTGGCTATTAGTCAACATAACGAATACAAATTTATCCGAAGATACAAATTATCCGAAATAAAGAATGCCGCATCTAAACAAATGGAGCGGAATTAATATTAATTTGTTATGTTCCATTCCTTTAGATATGAATTATCCGAAATAATGATTGCTGTAATAGTTAATTATTAGTTATTATTTCAGATTTTCTTTCTTATTTCCAGATTTTTGAATTTCCGAATTTCGATCATAACGAATGACTCGAAAAACTGAAAAAAAAAAAACCCCAATGCAAACGAACAAATTTAGGTAGTACTAGCTATTAGTTATTTGGAATTTCCAGAAAAAAAAATGTTAAATGGGTTTTCGGATATTTCCGAATTTGTCGAAATTCAGTAAAAAACAACTAATTTGAAATGAAACAAATTGCACATGTCTAATGTCTATTGAAAATCGCCCCTGAAATCGCCAAAAGTACTGCAGGAACTACTTTTGGAAATTGGTGCGGCGCCGATCTGAAGGGGGCTTAGGAAGTAAATATAGAGGTGCCAGCTGAATCTACAGATAAAATGTAGTTATGTGAATTTTTTTTACCAGGCAACATATTTTAGCCACGCTTGTGATGATTCACATAGACCCGGCAGCAGACTGTAGAGCCAGAGTACATCACCAGTATTCATAAGCATCTTCCAGTGCCACTATTACACCTCCCAGCCTGTCCACTAGACAAAAAAAAAAATATTACATTTCCAACACAGAATTCAAAATACAAATATTCCTTCAACAAACTTTTCTTAAGAGAAGGGGCTTTAGGAAATGCAAGTTGCCTGGCTGTTCTACTGATAATACGTTTACGCTGGGTTCACGCTTGTGCGAATTGGATGCGGATTCTCCGCATTCAAGTCGCATGTCAGGAGATTGTGACCGGCTTAGTTCACACATCTCCGCAGCGGCTACGGTGCGAACTGCACAGGAGTCCGGTGCGTCTTTTGGACCATTTCAGGTCCGAATTCAGCCAGAAATTTGGGCTAAAAATCGGACCTGAAACAGTGAATGGGGACACACTGGACTCCTGCTGTGAGCTGCTCCATCCCTCAGTGTTAACCCAGCCTAAAGGGCCAGTTCACACCAGAACTTGTTAAGAAAGGTGCTTTCTGGGCGCTTTTCCTGAACACACTGCCCTTCTGAACGTCTTGTGGGTGCAGTACGTTCTTAAAGGTGAAAGCACTTTTTTTTGCGCAGTCCAGTGTGTTTTGCAGCCCATTTAAATGAATGGGCTGTCAAAGCACCCCACAGGGATACGTGGGAACTGAATGGGAGCACACACGTTCCTGTCTGATCCTGGTGTGAATTGGCCCAGAATATCTTATTTGCATACTTGTTCTGTGACAGTAGTTCAAAGTATTAAGACAAAAGTATCTGCATGACAGCCAGCCTTTTTGTACTCTAAAAATGAATTTCTTCACGCTAGATAATACGTCCGCTGTACTTTCACCCTGCTGTGCTGAGAGCTGTGGCTCTCATACACCAAAGGGCTAATGTCATTTATCTGCCCCCTCCTCTCCCCTTGCCATTCACAGAACTCCTTTTGTTCTGTGAACCACAAGGCATTTTGTAATTTACTACTAGCCAAGTAGATCAATCATAAGGCCCAAACTTTCTTATGTTTTGGCTTGAATAGGGAATAATTAAAATCCAACAGTATGCAACTAAGTTGTAGAAATTTCCGTTATGTTGTCACCAGAACATGTATATCTTTACATACACTTTTAAAGGTCCATTCACATCTGTGTGCTGCAATGCAATGGCATGCATGGCTTAATGTACAGTGGGTGTAGAAAAGAATAACCCCCTCCCCCCTTTAACCACTTCAGCCCCAGATGTTAGGGCCAGAGTACTTTTTGTGATTCGGCACTGCATTGCTTTAAACGGACAATTGTGCGGTCGTGCGACGTTGTACCCAAACAAAATTTGCATCCTTTTTTTTCCCCCACAAATAGAGCTTTCTTTTGGTGGTATTTCATCACCTCTGCTATAAACAAAAGAGCGACATTTTTGCAAAAAAAAAAAAGAATTATAATATTTCTTACTCTTTCCTAAAATTCATATCCAAAAGAAGATATATAAAAAAAAACACAAAATAGTTTCATCGGTTTTGGCAGATTTATATTCTTCCTCATATTTTTGGTAACAAAAAAAAAAAATCGCGATTGCCGTATATTGATTGGTTTGTGCAAAAGTTGCCACTTTTACGAATCATGAGAATTCATTTATGGGGTTTTTATTTTTTACTAGTAATGCCGGCGATCTGCGATTTTTAGAGTTGAAAATATTTTTATTGAAAACATTCACAGTACAAAAATAGAGCGGTAATTGACATCAGATATCCGCGCGTCCACTCATTGGCTATCGCCCACAGTAGGACTCGTGGTAAAAGATAAACTCATTATATCAGTAAAACTATTTCAAAGTATGAGAACATTGATCCATGTTTCACTTAAAGTTAAAGAGGTTTGAAAGACCGCAAGAGGAGGGGGGAAAGCTGTGGAGAAAGGAATAAAGAGATGGATAAACTGAGGAAAATAGGAGCAGATTGAGAAAAGGAGAGGGGAGGGGAAGGGTCTGCTGGATGGTCTCAGTCCAGCAGGATTGCCCATCTCATCGCGATCTGCGATTTTTAGCGGGACTGCAATATTGTGGCGGACATGTTGGACCATTTTGACACTTTTTGGGACCATTGGCATTTATACAGCGATCAGTGCTATAAAAATGCACTGATTAGTGTGTAAAGGTCATTGGCAAGGAAGGGGTTAACCTGCAGAGGGCGCACCAAGGGTTAACTGTGTTCCTTGTGTGCGCGTGTCTGTGTGGGGGAGGAGAGTGATCACGGCTCCCATATACAGGCGATCACATTTCTTCCCCCTGTCAGAATGGAGATCCGTTGTTTACATATACCAGTTCTCAACTCCTGTCCTCAGGACCCACTAACAGGCCACGTTTGCAAGATAACTGAAATACATCAGAGGTGATATAATTTGTTGCAGTATTCTAGTCTGCATCTACCAAAGGTAATACTTAAAATCTGGCATGTTAGTGGGTCCTGAGAACCACCAACATACACAGACCTTCATCCTGTCACTGTGGGGGTGCAATCGCGGGTAACCGTCAGAGTCCGTCCTACCCCCTCCCTGGCTCCTCCGGAACACAGTGAGCGCACTCACGATCCGCGATCTCGCAGCCCCGTCAGGTGACGGCAGTTTGCGATATCAAACCACTTTGCCGCCATCAGCCTGAAATTAAGATACACACCGTTTTTGTTTTATCCAGCTGTATAAACTATATGGCCTCATACACACACGGGCATGTTTTACAGCCACGTTTTTTTTCACAGCTCTCCGTGTTATTCAATGACCCCTTAAAAACGCTGCCGTTTTTGAGCTGTAGATGGCGTTGGCGTTAGTGAGCTGAAAGTAGAACCCACGGCCAGCGCGTTTCGAGGCAGTAACGTTTTGCCGTTTTTGATGCGGCGCCGCAAAACGCTCACTAACGCTGCACCGATGTTAACCGGCGTTTTTGACGCCAACGTTTTCAGGTTAAAAAATAGCAGAGGAATGTTTTTGTTTTTTTTAAAAACCGCCTACGCTCACTAACGCGCATTAACACTCACTAACGTCGATGCAAAACGCTGATTTTTCCCTGACGTTGGGCCGGACGTTTTGCTTATTTTTTTGAGTGAAATATAGAACACAAACATGTCAGGTAAAGAAAGCAATTCAAAAACAGAACCACTGAGTTGGACAAAGGATCACCCCCTTGTATCAGTATTTTGTTAAACCACTTTTTGCTTCAATTCCAGCCTTTAGCCTTTTGGGATTTATCTCTACTAACATTGCACATCTGGACTTTGCCCACTCTTCTTTGCATACTGCTCAAGTTCAGTTAAATTTGATGGTGATGGTGGTAAGTCTGGCCTCTGACTAGGCCATTCAAAGACATTCACATTTTTCTCCTTCCAACCACTGTGTGGTCATTGTTGCTGTGTGCTTTGGGTCATTGTCATGTTGGAAGGCAAACCACCTACCCATTGAAACTTTCTGGCAGAGGGCAGCAGATTTTTCCTCAAGAATTTGTCAGCATTTTGCCCCATTCATTTTTCCTTCTATCCTGACAAGTGCTCCAGTCCCTGCTGCAGAGAAACACCCCTAAAACAGATTACCACCTCCATGCTTTACTGTAGGAATTGTGTTATTTGGATGGTGAGCCGTATTGGATTTCCAGCAGACATACCGCTTGGTGTTGAGGCCAAATAATTCCATTTTTGTCTCATCTGACCATAACACCTTTTCCCATGTGGCCTCAGAACCTTCAAGGTGCGATTTGGCAAAGCTCAGTCATGACTACATGTGGCCATTTTCTTGAGGAGTGCCCCCCCCCCCCCCAATACAAGCCAGATTTGTGTAGAATTTGTGATATTGTTGTCACATGCACACAATGACCATTCTTTGCAATAAATTCCTGCAACTGCTTCGGAGTTGCTGTAGGCCTCTTGGTAGTCTCTCTGACCAGTTTCCTCCTGCCTCTTTCATCCAGTTTGGAGCAATGTCCTGATCCAGGGAGGGTCGGTGTTATATTAAATACCTTCCACTTCTTAAAGCGGAGTTCAACTCATTTTTTAAAATTAGCCACATTGTAATGTGCACTCATAGTGATGTAATGTTTGGCGGCTTATATGGTGAAATTCCTTAACCCTTTCAGATCCACGCTATAGCCAAAGTACGGCTCTAGCGTGGATCTGAATTGCCGGGTGGACGTCCATGGATGTCTTGGCCATGTGCGCGCTCCCGGCGCGCACTCACAGGCGGCGGCGTGCCCACGGGTCGGGCGGACTCGATGTCCACTCAAGACCCGCGATCCCCTGTCAGACCTGCAGAACGGGGAACCGCCCATGTAAACACGGCGGTTCTCCGTTCTGTTGAAGGGGACATGACAGATCTACTGATCCCTGTCACTGGGATCAGTTAGATCTGTTATGTCCTGACCAGACCAGCCCCGCCCCCCCCCACAGTTAGAACACACCCAGGGAACATAGTTAACCCCTTCACTGCCAATGACATTTATACAGTAATCAGTGGACATTAAAATTTCTGATCGCTGTATAAATGTCATTGGTCCCAAAAAAGTGGCAAAAATGTCAGACGTTTCCACCCCAATATCACAGTCCCGATAAAAATCACAGATCGCCGCCATTACTAGTAAAAAAAATATATATAATAAAAAACGCCATAAATCAATTCCCATAGTTTGTAGACGAGATGACTTTTGCGCAAACCAATCAATATACACCTATTGTGATTTTTTTTTTTACCAAAAATATGTAGAAGAATATATATCGGCCAAAACTGTTGAATAATTTTTATTTTTTTTGGATATTATAGCAAAAAGGAAATATTGTTTTTTTTTTCAAAATCATCGCTCTTTTGTTTATAGCGGCAATCAGAAATGACGCAGAGGGGGATCAAATACCACCAAAAGAAAGCTCTATTAGTGGGAAAAAAAATGATATAAATTTAGTTTGGGTACAACGCCGCACAACCGCGCAATTCTCATTCAAAATGTGACATCGCTGAAAGCCAAAAATTGGTCTGGGCAGGAGGGGGGTTTAAGTGCCCAGTAAGGAAGTGGTTAAAGCAGAACTCCAGGAAAAAAACTTTTTTCCATGTCCTTGTTGCTGATCTAACTTCACCAGCTATGCCATCCACCTTCTGCTGAGCTCTGTAGTAGCCTGCTGACCTTACTGAAAAACGTATTCCCCTGTGGTTTGCTGTTTGCAAGACCGCTGGCTGTTCTCTGTCCTGTACTGCCAGCCAGCGGTCTGCTACGCCCACTTGTAGTTCTCTAGAAGCTTGAGAGAATGAAGACTTCCGTGATTCAGTTGGCAGAGGGGGTCTCACAACCATTGAGGTGGTTTCCTCCTCCCTGCCAGCACCCCCGCCGTCCACTATCTGTCACTGCAGAGCAGGGATCATTACAAGACACCGGCCGGGGTCAGATCATGTATATTGTGTATGAAATATTGATTGCCGTAATGTGCTGCCCCTTGGACCGGCTTTGTGATTGACAGCACATTGGTCCAATCCTGGTCTAAGGGGCGGCACGTTATGGCGATCAATATTTCATACACAAGAAACAAGATCTGCCACTGCCGGGGGATTCCGCGATCTGTCCCCAGCCGGTGTCTTGTACTAATCCCTGCTCTGCACATATGTGCTCTGATGACAACACACATATGTGCTCTGATGATGACAACACACATGTGCTCTGATGAAAACGCACACTGATGAGAACGCACATATGGGCTCTGATGAGAATGCACTGATATTGAAGTTTGAGATGTCCATACATTGGAGGGTTCCACCATTATTGGGTTATTGACTAGTAAGGCATCACACTTTGTTTTTTTCTCATGCTGACATTTACTTGTGTCACATTCGGATTTAAAACAGCATGGCCCGGCTCTTTCTTTCTGTGGTGCAGCTGGGGATGTTCTCATACACTATACTAGCACTGATTGTTGTTAGAAAGATATCAGAGCTACAGGAGGAGGAATATTTCTAATAGTGATTTACAGCAGAGTACAGTGTGTATAATATATTATGGGATGTGTGTACAGATCAGTAATGATTACAGAAAGTAAGGGCAATATGTTTATCTTGTGGATGGAGGGGAGAGAACAGACATGCTCTGGGTCACTGAGTAGTGGGGCTGCGACTGATGTTGAAGTGGGCTTGTTCACATGTACAGGCCTACTGTACCTCCCACATTCATTGAAATATGCAAAGTATGATGGGAAATGTGTGAAGATTGTGTAAACAGAGAGAAGAGGATATGATGCAATCACTGTTCTAACAGAACCTTCCTGGCAAAATACATAATGCATTTTTCAAATCAGAGAGACCACTTCCTGTAAATGAAATTGGACATATCTCTTCAAAGGTAAGGAATTTCACAAATGTAATAGCTGTTTACTGTAGGAAGGTGTACTAATGGGGGATTTTTTGCCAAACCCAGAGTTCTGCTTTAAGCAAGTACCTTTTTCGCATTAATCTTCCCCATGATTTTTGGTTGCGGCCACCTACATCATCAGCCTGACCAGTTGACTCCTGGGATATCTGACATTGATCCCAGAAGTCACAAGATTTCCTTACTAACAAAGCGAGCATGCAGTGTTCATTACTGCGCAGGCATGAGATGCATGCTGGGTAGCCAGCTGCACGAAATCAAGCCAGGCTGGCTTCAGCTGCCCACAGCCTCCACAACTGTATTCTGGAGACCTTTTGACAGTGCCTTGCCACCCACAGTTAATGGTTTGCTTTAGTTGCACTACCAGGGAGTTTTCATGATGAGCATGGTTGATCAAAGTTGAAAGTCAAATGGCTGTGTTATTCAGAAGGTGATTAGCTACACCTGATTGAGTTTACAAGTCATTTTTAGGAGGAAGAGGAGGAGTGATCCTTTTTCAAACTTCGCGAGTCCGTTTTTGATTTTTTTTGTTTTACCGACATGTTGGTGTTATAGGTTTCACTTGGATGTTAAAAGTTGCAATGAGAAAATACAGCTGGACTAAAAAAAAAAAAAAAGGTGTCTTCATTTCTATTAAGATGGGATTTTAAAAAAGGGGGCAATTCTTTTCTATACTCACTGCCTGCCCGCAGTGGCATTCATGTTGCAAACAAGGATCATTTTCTGTTCGATGTGGTGCAACGTTATATATGTATTATTGCAGTGGAAGGGAAACACAAATGTAAATCCAGCCTAAAATTCATGCTTCGCGTGATTCAATAGGACACTTGGCCACATTATTGAAGAATATTGGTTTTAGCACAAAGTTTTCTAAAAAAAAAAAAAAAGTCTGAAAAAAAGATTTTTGCACTGTCAATTTTTTTTTTTGAGTACATTAAAAAAGGACACGGGAAGTCTTGAATGCCAGGTTATACTGCAGTTTACAGTAGAACTGGACACTGGCTTACAAGAAAAAAAAAAAGTGGGCCATCCCAGAACACCTACTCCCAGCATGCCTCAGTTTTGTAGCAAGGTAATACCAAAGGCATGATTATAAACTGGAGGAGTGGGTCTAGTGTCCTGATCAGACTCTAAGAAAAGGATTGAGGGATAAATTAAATCTTGACTTCTTGGATATCATAAAGCCATTCAACTAAGGGGTAGGCAACAGCAAACAAATCACTTACAGGTCCACAAAAAAAATCCCAAAAGAACTGGGGACTGCTTGCAGCTCAAATAGCCGAGTGAACCTGAAACCAGATGAGGCCCGAGTATCCACCTGGAGGAGAATGTGTGCACAGAAGACCAGGTGGCAGCCTTGCACATCTGGGAAGCCTGATGCTGAAAAGTCCAATTAGAATTTACAGATTATATTGGTGTACGCCTCAGAAAGAAATGGTGACACTTGATTCTTAACCACTTCCTTACAGGACACTTACACCCCCTTCCTTACCAGACCAATTTTCAGCTTTCAGCACTCTCACACTTTAAATGACAATTACTCAGTCATGGTACACTGTACCCAAACAAAATTTTTATCATTTTTTTCTCACAAATAGAGCTTTCTTTTGGTGGTATATAATCACTGCTGGCTTTTTTATTTTTTTCAATATAAGTGAAAAAGTAGCGAAATTTTTGAAAAAAAAAAAACACTTTTTTTTAGTTTGTATTGAAAAATTTTGCAAAAAAGTAATTTTTCTTCATAAATTTGGGCGATAATTTATACTGCTACATATCTTTGGTAAAAATAACCCAAATTAGTGGATATTATTTATTCTCTGTGAAAGTTATAGAGTCTACAAGCTATGGTGCAAATCATTGAAAATTGATCACACCTGATGTACTGACCACCTATCTCATTTCTTGAGACCCTAACAAGCCAGGAAAGTACAAATACCCCCCAAATGACCCCTTTTTGGAAAGTAGACATTCCAAGGTTTTTAGTAAGGGGCATGGTGAGTTTTTTGAAGTTGTAATTTTTTCCCACAATTCTTTGCAAAATGAAGAATTTTTTTTTTTTTTTTACAC
>BLSH010239013.1:692376-711303 GCA_018402905.1 Glandirana rugosa
GACTCATGGACAGTGATCGGGTAGACTCATGGGATCATGGACAGTGATCGGGTAGACTCATGGGCTCATGGGCAGTGATCGGGTAGACTCATGGGATCATGGACAGTGATCGGGTAGACTCATGGGCTCACGGACAGTGATCGGGTAGACTCATGGGTTCATGGAGCGTGGTCTGGTAGACTCATGGGTTCTTGAAAAATGGTCGGGTAGCCTCATGGGCTCATGGAAAATGATTAGGTAGTCTCATGGGCTCATGGATGGATGTCGGGTTTTCTCATGGGCTCATGGATAGACGTCGGGTACGGAGTATTTTATATGACAGTGGAATTACCCACAAAATTACCCCATTTTGGAAAGCAAACACCCCAATGTATATTTTATGAGGCATGGGCTGCAGATAGGTACTCGGGTACTCTTTTGGGCTGTAGGTAGGTACTCGGGTACTCTGATGGATTAGTAAAAGGTACTCGGGTACTCCGATGGGCTGGTAAAAAGTTCTTGGGTACTCAGATGGTCTGGTGCGAGGTACTTGGGTACTCAGATGGGCTAGTGACAGGCACTCGGGTACTCAGATGGGCTAGTGACAGGTACTAGGGTACTCAGATGGGCTAGTGACGGGTACTCGGGTACTCAGATGGGCTAGTGACAGGTACTAGGGTACTCAGATGGGCTAGTGACAGGTACTCAGATGGGCTGGTGACCGGTACTCGGGTACTCTGATGAGCGGGTGACAGGTACTCAGAAGGGATGGTGACAGGTACTCGGGTACTCTGATGGGTTGGTGACAAGTACTCGGGTACTCTGATGGGCTGGTGACAGGTACTCGGGTACTGTGATGGGCTGGTGACAGGTACTCGGGTACTGTGATGGGCTGGCGACAGGTACTTGGGTACTTAGATGGGTTGGTGACAAGTACTTGGGTACTCTGATGGGCTGGTGACAAGTACTCAGGTATTCTCATGGGTTGATGACAGGTACTCGGGTACTGTGATGGGCTGGTGACAGGTACTCGGGTACTCTGATGGGCAGGTGACAGACACTCGGGTACTCTGATGGGTTGATGACGGGTACTGTGATGGACTGGTGACAGGTACTCGGGTACTCTGATGGTCAGGTGACAGGTACTCGGGTACTCTGATGGGCAGGTGACAGGTACTGGGGTACTCTGATGGGCAGGTGACAGGCACTCGGGTACTTTTATGGGCAGGTGACAGGTACTCGGGTACTTTGATGGACAGGTGACAGGTACTCGGGTACTTTGATGGACAGGTGACAGGTACTCTGATGGACAGGTGACAGGTACTCTGATGGGCTGTGACAGGTACTTTGATGGGGTGGTGACAGGTCCTCTTTATTGGAAGGGGGGGCAATCAGTGTGCTTGGTGCTGACAGTAAGCGGTAACGAGCTGTTACCGCTATCTCCTCCTCACACACGATCGGTGTGTGAAGAGGAGAACCTGGTAACAGCTCGTTACTGCGGATTCCCGTCATTTTGTGACCGGCTGTGACTGGACACAGCCGGTCACGTGGTAAAGAGCCAATATTATTGGCTCTTTACCGTGATCGGGGTTGGGCTTTGTCCGAGGGACAAGCCCGCCCCCCGATCGCCGCGCTGCGCGCCCCCGGGGGCGCGCACGCCGCTCTGTCAGTTTTGTTGTTAGTGACCTGCTGTGATAGGACACAGCCGGTCACGTGGTAAAGAGCCAATTTTATTGGCTCTTTACCCCCATCACGGAAGGCCGGGGTCCCGAGGGACACGGCCGGTCCCCGATCGCCGCGATGCGGGCCCCTGGGGGCCCGCAAAGCGGCGAAAACAAGCGGACGTCATATGACGTCCACTTAGGATGGGGAGTGCACCTTGCCGACGTATATTTACTATACGCCGGTAAGGAAGTGGTTAACCACTTCACCCCCGGAAGGATTTCTCATGTTAGGACCAGAGCACTTTTTGCGATTCGGCTCTGCGTCGCTGTAACTGACAATTGCGCGGTCGTGCAACGTTGTACCTTAATGAAATTTGCGTCCTTTTTTTCCCCACAAATAGAGCTTTTTGGTGGTATTTGATCACCTCTGCATCATTTCTGATCACCGCTATAAAGAAAAAAAGGGCAACAATTTTTTTTTTGATTCGTATTTTAGCAGAAAGCAAAAAATGTGTGTTTGCGTTTTTGCAAAAAAAAAAAGAGAATGAGATGGGCGCGGGCATAAAGGAAGAACAATGTCCTCATTGATATGAAAAGATTACACCACCTTCGGGAGGAAGGAAGGTGACTTGCGCAAGACCGCCTTATCCTTGTGTAGGACCAAATATGGAGACCTACAGGACAGAGCCGCCAACTCCGACACCCGCCGGGCGGATGCGATAGCCACCAGGTAAGCCACCTTTTGCAACTGCTGCAAGATTTCCACAATATTCTCAAACGGCTGCTTCTGAAGCACCGAGAGGACCAGATTAAGGTCCCATGGCGCCAGAGGTGAACGTACCTGGGGAGCGACATGCCGTACCCCCTGTACGAAGGTACGGATCAAGGAATGCGTAGCTAATGGACGCTGAAAAAAGATTACCAGAGCAGAAATCGGACCCTTGATCATGCTCAAACGCCAGCTTCTGGTCGAGTCCCCTTCTGCAGAAATGCCAGAACCCTAGAGACAAAAAAAGGAGAGGGGTTTCCACCCCCATCCTCCCACCAGGAGATGTAAGCCTTCCAGGTGCGGTGGTATATCTTACGGGAAGTAACCTTACGTGCTTTGAGCACGAGCCTTCAACACCTGGCATTCAATAGCCAGGCCGTTAAAGCCAGAGAGGGTAAAGCAGGATGCAAGATGGGCCCCTGGGACTGCAAATCCTCGCGAAGCGGGAGTCGTCAGGGGGCATCCACCACCATCCGTACCACGTCAGCGTACCAAGGTTGCCACGGCCAATCTGGAGCTACGAGAATGGCCGGGATTCCCTCTGCCTCTATTCTGCACAACAGACGCGGAAGCAGCTTGAGAGGGGGAAGGCATAGATGAGCCGATACCGAGCCCACGGTGCCACCAGAGCATCCGCCACGTCCGCCATAGGATCTCTTGTCCTGCTCACGAAGGTCTGCACCTTCTGATTGATGTCAACGTCTGGCGTGCCCCACTGCAGACAAATCTGACGGAATACGGGATACAGGGACCACTCTCCCTGATCCAGCACCTGTTGACTGACGTAGTCCGCTTGCCAGGTTTCTATGCCCGGAACGTGAATAGTGGATATCGCCGGCATGTGGAGTTCGGCCCACCACAGAATGTGAGCCACTTCCATGGCCGCAGCCAAGCTTCTTGTCCTGCCCTGATTATTCACGTACGCCACGGGCGCGGCATTGTCTGATTGAATCCTGACCGAGCGCCCGTGCAGCTGCCTCGTCCACTGGGAGAGGCAGCACTAGATGGCACGAAGTTCCAGAACATCGATTGGGAGACGCGACTCCTCCGGTGATCAGCGGCCCTGGGTCGACAGCAACCCAAGAACTCCCCCCACCCCAGCTGGTCAGGCTGGCATCCGTCATGATCACTGTCCAATGAAGGGGGGAGGAACAACTTCCCCAGCTGAAGGGCCAGGGCCCGTAAACACCAGTGAAATCCTGGTCTGGCGGGCCACCCGAATCAACCGATCCAGGGACAATGGGGACTTGTCCCACTTCGAAAGAGTCTCCCACTGCAGAGCACGGGTGTGACACTGGGCATACGGAACAGCCTCGAAGGTGGACACCATGAGGCTCAGGACCCGCATGCAAAAGCGTAGGGATGACCATTTCTGGGACAGCAAGGAATGAACCGCAGACTGAAGCGTCTGCAGCTTGGTCGGTGGAAGGAAAACCTTCACCTGGGCAGAATCGAGACGCAAGCCCAGATATTGAGACGGGGTCAGCACCGATTTCGGGAGAATTATCACCCAGCCGAACTCCAGTAGAGTGTGCATGGTGAGCGCCACATTGTCCCTCAGGGCTGGAGTCAACTCCACTTGCAAGAGGAGGTCGTCCAGGTACGCCACCACCGTGATGCCCCCGTCTTAACAGAGCCAGAACCGGGGCCAGAAACTTGGTGAAGGCCCGAGGCACAGAAGCCAGACCGAATGGGAGGGCCACAAATTGGTAGTGCTGCTCCCCGTCTGCAAATCGCAGGAAGCGCTGGTGCTGAACACACATGGGAATATTCAGGTACGAGTCCTTGATGTCAAAGGAGGCCAGGAAATCGCCCTGGTGAAGTGCCGCCACTACAGAGAGGATAGACTCCATCCTGAACTTTCGTAGGCGTACGAAACAGTTGAGGGCTTTGAGGTCCAATATCGGCCAGACCCCATCCTTTGGACCCACGAACAGGTTGGAGTAAGACCCCTGAAACCGTTCCAAGGTCGGGACGGGAACCACGACCCCCTGGCGAAGTAGGTCCTGCACCGCCCCCAGTAAGGCTTGCAGCCGGCCCGGGGGGAGCCGCATATTTGAGGCAAAGAACCTGTTCGGAGGACGGGAATGAAATTCTATTTTGTATCCTGACAAAATCAACTTGTGCGCCCAGTGGTCAGAAGTACGGGAAGTCCACCGGTCTGCAAACCCACGTAGACATCCCCCCACCTGAAGGACGGGTGGGGGCAACCCTTCATGCTGAGGGAGGACTTGTCCTCTGGCTTGCCATGCTTACGCTGCCAGGGACGCTTCTGTCCACCCGCGGGAGCCTTGGCGGGCTGGGAGACCTTGCTCGACGAGCGGGACGTACGAAAAAGCCTGTCCTGGGCAGAAAAAAAGACTCCTCTTGGTCTCCGGGAGAAAGGTGCTCTTCCCACCGGTGAGATACTTTGATAATCTCATCCAGGGTGGCTCCAAAGAGCCGCCCACCCTGGAAAGGTAAGGCTGCCAAGGTCTTCTCAGATGTTTGGACCGCCGTCCAACATTTCAGTCAGAGCAGACGCCTGACGACCACAGAAGACGCGGACAACTTTGATAACAGGGGGGCCGTATCCAGAGCTGCATCACATACATATTTAAGCCCTTGGACGAGCTGATCAGCAGGCTCCACACAGGCCGGAGGAGCCTGCTCGTTGCTTAATTCACGGTGTAGTAGCTTCGCCCATTCTGTGAGCATTTGCGTCACTAGAGCAGTGGCCAACACGGGCCGCAAAGCAGATCCTGCCAGATCAAGCATAGATATAGCAACCGCCTCTGCTTTTCTATCAGCCGGGTCCTTCCACCAGAATCGTGGTCGCCTTATTGCCTCTCATGCAATGCTCCAGCTGCCTCTTCCAGCTTCAGAGTATCGCGCACCGCTTTAATCAGGGCACCTACTAGTGCCTTCTCTTGTGTGGCAGCCATCGCTGAGGATTCCTCCTCACTAATCGGAAGAATCCGGGAGCTCAACATCAGACAGCTCAAGGGGGGTCCCTGCCGTCATGGCGGAGCCCCCCTTAGGGTCAGAGTCCTCCCCGGAGGAAGGGGTAGGGTCCGCTTCTTAACCGCCTTACGCCCACATGCCATCTCTACCCGGGAGACAAAGGACTCCAAGTCCACCGACACAGCATCAAGGGGGACTGCAGACCCGGAGGAGCTGGCCGCAACCACAGGGGTCTGGTGGGGAAGCACCCGCATCAGATGCCATTGTGTCACCCACCCTGGTAACACACCACCTGGACAGAGGCCTAGGTACTAGAGAGAGACAGGCACCCCTTACCCAGAGCATTGCACAGGCCAGGAGAGTAACCCCCAGGAGGACTCACCACCTGCTGGCCCCACAATTGTTACAGAAAGGAGCCTCTGCCTGCTGCTGCCCCTGCCCGTATCCTGTCCACCAGTCCTGTGCTGTTGTGCCTCTGCCAAGAGGAGACTCCGCTCAGACACAAGAGGCCTGATCGCCTCATAGCTCGGCTGGGCTACAAGAAAATGGCCACCGAGCACACCACCCTAAGGCTGTTACAATAGGTGGCCGAGCCACCGCAAAATGGCGGTCGCGACTACAACAAAATGGCCACAGATCGCGGCTTCCGCAAAATGGCAGCTGGACCGGCCACGCGGTAATGGCGGACCTCATAAACACAAGGCAGGGGGGTGGAAGGGGCGCAGCAAGACCATGGACACCATGGGAGGGCCCCAGGGGACTGCAGCGGCAGCGCAGCAGAAACTGGCGGAGAGTAGGTGAAGCGAGGGGGGGGGGGGAGAGGCATGCCCACTGACCTACCATCCCAGGGGGGTACCCGCCTGAGGGGCGTACTTGCCCATCCAGTCGGGAGGTGGCAGGTATCCCACCCGAGACAGATCCGCCTCCCCGTCCACTCCAGGGGGGCTGTCGGCCATGGCAGCACTGAGACTCGGACCCCGTCACCCGGTCATATGTGCTCCTGTGGGACCTTTAACCCGTCGGCCACCACATACGGTTAGGGGCCTGTCGCGGCTGACCCAGTGCGGAGCAAAGGTCTGCGCGCGTTCGCTGGCGAGGCTGGAGAGACTACCAGGATCTATATTATCCAGCCTGTGGCCCAACCCAGCAATTGATTGCAGTCCTCGTTATAAAAACACAGCAGAAGTGTAACCAAAAAAATAAATAAAAATAAAATTTCTTGGATAAGGTAAAAGGCAGAAAATTCTGAAGAAAGGGAAGTTCTAAGCCTCAACCACCTTGTCATCGTGCAAGACCAGAAAGGGTTCTTTACAACATTCTGCAGCTCAGAAATTCACCTTGCAGACGGGATTGCAAAAAGGAACAAAAGCTTGTTAAGTAAAAGTTAAGGGAAGATCCATGATAAGCTCAAAGGGCACTTTTTGAAGTGTTGAGGGAACCAGATTAAGATCCCCCAAATTCACAGGGGAGTGAACCCTGTGAGCCTCATGGCAAACAACCTGCACAATGGTCTTGGGACCCCAGTGGCCTCCGGAACAAGATCACAAGCAGAGACCTGACCTTAATACAGCTAAGGACTAGATGCTGGTCGAGACCCATCTGTAAGGAGGCGACGATGCCTTCCACATATTGTGAGAAGTCAATTTCCTATCTTTTAATATCATGGGAATTACAGATTCTGCATTGCCCAGGTCTCTCAGAACCTTGGTTTTGGAGGCTATGTCACTCAAGCCAGCAACCATGAAGCAGGATGATAAATCAGCCCTTAATGCAGAAGATCTGAAGACTCCATAGAGCATCTGCTAGTTATCAGATCAGGTTGGAGTACCACATCTGCCTGGGCCACACATGAGCTACGAGAATAACCAGAATGTCCTCCAGTTGAATCCGGCAAAGCAGATGAGAAAAAGGGATTTTATTAAAACTTACCGTAAAATCATTTTCTCTGAGTTCACTGACAGACGCAGCCTTCTTTGACGTGTGGGTTATATGCAGATCCTGCTAGGAGTTAACTAGGCAAAAAGAAAGAAAGCAAGCTGGCCCCTCCCAGGGGGCCGTCCTCTCTCTCTCCCATATAACCCCCCTGCTCTGCTCAGCATATCAGTTCGTAACAAGCTGTACAAACATAACGCAGAGGGGCGGGTGCTGCGTCTGTCAGTGAACTCAGAGAAAAGGATTTTACGGTAAGTTTTAATAAAATCCCTTTTTCTCTTACGTTCACTGACAGCCCTCTTTGACATGTGGGGATGTTCCAAAGCTGTGTCATAAAAGAGGGGTGGGTAAACGACAACAACTGTACCCAACAGAAACCTCTCAGGAGGCGCCAGCCGCGCCTACACTGCCGCCTGTAAAACTTTACGGCCAAAAGCAGCATCCGAAGATGCGGACACATCAACTTTATAAAACTTAGTAAACGTGTGCACCAAGGCCCAAGTGGCTGCCTTGCACACCTGTGACACCGAGGCCTGGTGTCTGAAAGCCCAGGAAGTGCTAACAGCCCTTGTGGAATGAGCCGTGACTGGGAAAGGGGTACATTGCCCCGAATAGAATACGCATGGGTCAAGGTCTGTCTGATCCAACGGGAAACAGTAACCAACGAGGCAGCCATTACTTTGCGCGGACTGTCCGTCAGCACAAACAACGCGTCAGACTTCCGAAAAGAGTTTGTAGCTGCCAAATACACCCGCAAAGCGCTCACAAAATCCAATGAATGCAACTCAAATTCCTTAGGATGTGAAGGATGCGACACAATGAAGGAAGAACAATATCATCATTAATGTGAAAAGAAGAAACCACCTTCGGTAAAAACGAAGGTGACGGGCGCAAGACCGCCTTGTCCTTGTGAAGGACCAAGTAAGGAGACTTGCTGGACAATGCTGCCAACTCAGACACCCGCCTAGCGGATGTAATGGCCACCAAGAAAGCCACTTTCTGTGACAACAATTGTAAGGGAATATCCCTGATCTTCTCATATGGTGGCTTCTGCAGCACAGAAAGCAACAGATTCAAATCCCACGGTGCCATCGGCGACCGTACCTGAGGAGCCACATGGCGCACACCTTATACAAATGTACGAAATAACGAATGTGACGCCAAAGGCAGCTGAAAGAGAATCGCCAGAGCCGAAATCTGACCCTTGAGAGTACTCAAGGCCAATTTTTTATCCAGGCCCTGCTGCAAAAAAGTCAGGACCCTGGACACAACATAAAAGCGGGGATTCCAACCCCCCGCCTCACACCAGGCAATATAAGCCTTCCAGGTGCGATGATAAATCTTGCGCGAAGTACCCTTGCGCGCTTTCAGCATAGTGGGGATCACGGATTCAGTGACACCCGGATCCCTCAGCTCCTGGGACTCAATAGCCAAGCCGTCAAAGCCAGCGAGGGTAAAGCAGAGTGCAAGATGGGTCCCTGAGACAACAGATCTTCGCGCAGCGTAAGACGCCAGGGAACATCTGTCACCATTCGCACCACGTTGGCGTACCAAGGACGCCGAGGCCAATCCGGAGCCACCAGGATTATCGGAATCCCCTCAGCTTTCACCCTGCGCAGTAGAAGCTTGATGGGAGGATAGGCATACAGAAGACGGTACCGACCCCAAGGCGCTACCAGTGTGTCCGTGGTGACCGCCAACGGATCTTTCGTCCTGCACACAAAGTTTTTCACTTTGTGGTTGAACCGAGACGCCACAAGGTCCACATCTGGCTTGCCCCACTTGTGGTAAATCTGGCTGAACACTTCTGGATGTAGGGACCATTCCCCCTGATCCAGCGTCTGGCGACTGAGGAAGTCCGCCTGCCAGTTTTCTACGCCCGGAATGTAGATGGCGGAGATCGCAGGCACGTGAAGTTCTGCCCATCACAGAATGAGAGCTGTTTCTGCAGCTGCTGCCGAGCTCCTCGTTCCGCCCTGATGGTTCACATAAGCCACTGCTGTGGCATTGTCCGACTGAATCCGAACAGGGAGGTCGTGCAATCTCTCCGTCCAATGGGAGAGGCAGATCCTGATCGCCCTCAACTCCAGCACATTGATCGGAAGACGAGATTCCTGCGCTGACCAACGGCCATGCGCAGACAACTGTCCCAGGACTCTTCCCCCCCCCCCTCAGCCCGATAGTCAGGACGGACGCCAGCCTATCGACCAATTCAGGGGAAGAAAGGACTTCCCCAAAAGGGTCGGGGCCCGAAGCCACCATGTCAACGACCCTCTGGTCTGAGAATCCAACCAGATTATCCTGGTCCAGGGACAGTGGGGACCTGTCCCACCGAGACAGAATCGCTCGCTGAAGTAGCCAAGTGTGACTCTGGGCGTAAGGGACCACCTCGAAGGCTGAAACCATGAGCCCCAACGCCCGCATACAAAACCGTAAGGAGGACCACCGGCGTGACAGCAGGGTTCGCACCGCTGCTTGCAGAGTCAGAAACTTGGCCGGAGGTAGGAACACCTTCGCCTGTTCCGTGTCCAGGATCAGATCCAGATATTCCAGGCGACAGGACGGTGTCAATATCGACTTCTGCAGATTGATCAGCCAGCCGAAGTCCTGTAACGAGGTTATGGTGATAGCCACATTCTCCTCCAGAGCCGACGCAGACTCCGCTCTCAGGAGCAGGTCGTCGAGGTACGCTACCACCGCAATGCCCCTCTGCCTCAGTAGCGCCAGCACCAGGGCCACTAGCTTGGTGAACACCCTGGGAGCCGAGGCCAGACCGAAGGGAAGTGCCACAAATTGGTAGTGAAGGTCTCCCACCGCAAAAGCGCAGAAAGCGCTGGTGCCGGGGACAAATGGGGACGTGAAGATACGCGTCCCTGATATCCAGAGACGACATGAACTCCCCTTGGTGCAGGGTGGCCACGACCAAACGGATGGATTCCATCCGAAATTTTCACACTCTCACAAAGTGGTTTAGCGCCTTTAGGTCCAGAACTGGCCTTACCCTCCCCCCTTTTTTGGGGACCACAAATAGGTTCGAGTAGAAACCGTGAAACCTCTCCAACTGAGGTACTGGCACAATCACCCCCTGGTCGGAGAGTGCCTGAACAGCCCTTAAGAGGGCCTCCCGACGCCCCTGAGGGAGTCTCAAGTTCGATGGGAAGAACCTGTCTGGGGGTAGAGTGCTGAACTGTATCCTGTACCCGGAGGACACCACTTCCTGCACCCATCGGTCAGAAATGCAGGCAGTCCACCTGTCTGCGAACCCCAGAAGACGTCCCCCCACCCGATGGTCGGGTGGGGGCAACCCATCATGCAAAGGAGGGCTTGTCCTCTGTCTTTTCGTTCTTGCGTTGCCAAGGACGCTTCCCGGCCACTGCGCCAGGCTTGCCGGGCCTCGACCCCTTGCCCGCTGCGCCAGGGGCACGAAAAAACCTCTTCTGACCTGAAGAGACAGGCCCTTGCTTGCGGCGGAACTCCCGCCGTCTGGGCTCCGGAAGGAAAGTACTCTTCCCACCAGTGAAATCCTTGATGATTTCATCCAACTGTGGCCCAAAGAGACGGCCACCCTGAAAGGGAAGGTCCGCAAGACCTTTTTTTAGACGTGTGGTCACCCGACCACGACCGTTAAGCCTCGTACACACGGGACGATCATATACAACAGGTCGTACTAACGACCGCTGTATGCAATATCGATAGTTCGTATGCGCGATTAGAACAGTCGACCATACGACGGTCATACAAGGGAGTTGTATGAGCAGACTAGAAAACTTGGTCGTACCAACAAGCGCTCATACGACCGTTGTATCGTGTGTACAGAGCAGTTGGTACAAGTTGTATTGTGCAAAACACGCATGCTCCGAAGTCAGGAATGGCCGGATGCTAATTACATGCACCTGAACGTTCTTTCTGTGCTCGTACGATCGTGTAGTGCAGTCAGTATGCAAGTTACATTATGCAACATACGATTTGCAACGATCGTACGTACGATCATCGTCCCGTGTGTACGAGGCTTTAGACAACATGGGAAGCAGGTCCAGAGCTGCATCACACAGGTACCGAATACCCTGAAACAAATGTTCTGCCTTTTGTGACGCTTCCAGCGTCCTGCCGCAGTCCAAATCATTTTGCAGCTCTGCCATACATTCAGACAGATATTGCGCCACCATCGCAGACGCCAGGGCCGGCCGCATGGCTGATCCTGCCAACAGGAAAAGTGCCTTAGACACTGCCTCCGTCTGCCTATCGGCTGGGTCCTTAAACGAGGGGGACCGTTCCAACGGAACTTGTTCAGGCGAGCCACCGGAGGGTCCACCCACGTCTTTACGAAACTATCCTCAAAGGGATTTTGTAACGCAAAGCGTTTAGGTAGAGCAAAGGAATTCTGCGGACGCTGCCATTCCTGATAGACCAGGTGGTCAAAAAAATGTATTATAGGGCTAAGCCTTAGGCGATCTAGCAGACCCGCAAACATATGCGGAGGCTTGCAACTCCCCTTGCTTGGTCCAGTCGCAAAGACGCACGGATATTAGAAATCAGTGGGGATACCAGCGCTTTTTCACGCACAACTGAGGCCCCCTGGTCCTCTTCGTTGTCTGAGGGTACCAGGTCACCCTCTGAGAGCTCCACGGGGGTTCCTGTGACCCCCAAAGCCATATCCAGTTCAGATTTGTCCCCTGAGGAACAAAGGGGAGGCGGGCGTTTTTTAGGGGCCCCCAGAGCATTGCTCGGCACCACCTGGGGAAGAAATTCCCCAAACACTGCCCTCAACTGATCCAGGGACACCAATGACCCCAGCGCAGGCTGCACTGCCACTGACTCCTCCTCAGAAGGGCCTGCAGGATCATCTGCCATCGCACCACCGAAAATGACAGTCAAATTTAGCAAAAGAATGGACTGACACCCCCACCACCGCCCCACAGAACGCCAGGGAGACCCCAAGAGGACTGCACCCACCGCTACCGCACCCCAGGGAAGGCCCAACTATACTTTCTGTTTTTGTGCCCACAGAACTGCTCCCAGCAGGAGTGCATAAACCAGGACCGCCAGAAGAAGCACCGTTTGTCTTCAGCCACGTTGTCCCACTGAAAAGGAAAGTAAAACGGCAGCAGCACGTTTTACACTGCGCCAGGGACATCCAATATGGCCGCCGAGATCATCCACAAGAAGTCAAAAGCCAGTGTACAGGCCGCGACTACAGGAAAATGGCCGCCACTGGCACTAGAGGGAACCCCTGCGCAAAATGGCCGTGGCTACGGCAAAATGGCAGCGGATCACCGCATGGCGGTACAAAAACGCACAGATGCGTTTTTAGAGCGGGGTGTGGAGCGGAGGAGATGGGGGGTGAGGGGGGGGGCGAGGACACCCAGAGGGACACTAGCCCAGTGACCACCCTCCACCGGTCGGCCTAAAAACGCTACAGTACGCCCAGCGCCCCCCCTCCGCACCCCCAGGGGGGGAAAGAGGGGGGTCACGCACCACTCCGACGGGCGTAGCGGTAGCCACCCGGTCGCAGACCTTCCTCCCCATCTGGAAAGGGATGCTGCAGGCCAAGCCCCTGGACAGGCAGCGAGTCTGGTCACCAGACGTAAGTGGGGGTCACCCACTGGCCACCCGCACGGAACCTCAGCATAGGACTAGCTCGCATCGGTCGGCCGTGTTGGGGAAATTGCAGGATGCTAGTTATCCTCTATGCCCAAGCTGGCTTCTTGATAGCAGTCTTCATCAGATAGCTTGAAAAAAGAAAAAAGCTGTAGCAGAAAAATCTGAACCGCAGGTCCCATAAGGGAGCCAGGTCAACTCCTTGCACTAGGCATATTAAAACGGATATGCTGAGCAGAGCAGGGGGGTTATATGGGAGAGAGAGAGGACGGCCCCCTGGGAGGGGCCAGCTTGCCTTCTTTCTTTTTGCCTAGTTAACTCCTAGTAGGATCTGCATATAACCCACATGTCAAAGAAGGCTGCGTCTGTCAGAGAACATAAGAGAAAGGAGTTTTATGGGAGAAGCTTAGATTGGGAAGTCAAGATTCCACAAATCCACAACAGCTCCACTGCTTCCACAAAAAGATCCTTGTATCTTGTAAACCTTTCTAGTTTGTTGTTGAATTTGGAGACCAGGAGGTCCACATCTAGGGTCCCTCACCTGTGACAAAAGTCCTGCAACACCTCTGGGTGTGGAGGCCACTCCCTTGGAACCAGATGCTGCCAGCTGAGGAAGTCTAAATGTCTATGCCTAGAATGTAAACAGACAAGGAACATAAAATTTTCCCAAGATAGTATCCATTTTACCTCCCTTGGTGCGACTTATGGTTTCTCTCTGATGGTTAATGCATGTCGCTGAGTGACACGGTCCAACTGAACATGGATTGGATGAACTTCCAGTCAGGAGGTTCAGCTGTGCAGGGACAACCAAATCACCTGTAGCTCCAGGATTGTTGATTGGGAGATGAGCTTCCTCAGACTAACAGGATGCCAAGGACTACCGCCCAGCCTGAAAGGTTGGCATCCACCATGAGGATCTTCCAGAAAACTGGAAGAAAGGACTTTCCCATTTCCAGAAAATGATTCCTGAGCCACCAAGCCAGGGACAACCTGGTCTTCGGTTGCAGATGAATCGATATGTCCATTGATTGGATTAACTCATCCCACAATGACAGAATCTGGTGTCGTAGTGTCCTGAGGATACCATACACTCCAGGGCCCTCTAGGACTGAAGAGACTGGGTCACCCCTGGGACTATGCCAGGGCTCTGGACCTTTAAAGCAGTCTGTACCTAACTTTTACAGAACACAAGTGTACTGTAAAGTGACAATACAGAGCCCAATGCTCAAAGGTGACATTTCAGGCTAGCCTTTTCTCAGAATAGCAAAAGTGTCCATCCTTCTAGGACACTAGCAAACAGAGCTTTAGATAGTGTGAGAAATGGTTAAAGCACTTTAAAGTTTTATTTTTGCCATCTGTGTGTTTTATTCAAACAATTTACCTTTAATTCCTGTCGACCCAACAGGAGGGAAGAAGCTCTCTCCAAAGTATGATAAAATTAGACGCTTACGCTGATGACACAGGTGATTCTTCCACTAGTTATACTGCTGCTGTTAATTTATTAAAAGCACCTGTGGAAGGATTACTAAGGCTGACCATACATTATACAATTTCCTTGTACAACTTTCCCTTACATTTACCAAAACCATATAATATGAGGTCAAACCTAAACACTTAATTTGTAAGCAATCAGGCAGGCTCTTACACTAGACAGTTGAAAGTAAAGCTAAAAGGAAATTGAAAAAGGTATAATGTATGGCTAGCCAAAAGATGCTGCCTCTTTGTCTCTGTGGTGTAAACTTTTCCTCTATACCAGAGTCAGCAAGATGTCACTCCCTTTGCTGTCAATCAATATTCATCAGCGTTCAGGCCAACGTCCGAGTGACATCTCTCTGCATGTGGTTACAAAGGGAGTGATTTCATAGGGACAGAAAGGCACCCTCTTTAGCTATCCAATCAGTGGCAATTGGTGTTTAGTGGCAGAATTGTCCACATAGGACAGGCAGTGGAACAAGGGTCCCAATTGCCCTCCATTCCTATTCTGACAACTCAAAATTTTTGGATTTTCCCTCACTTTCAGTTTTGGTGACAATGCACACAAGGACAAATATAGAGATTGTGAATCTCCCTGGGGGAAATACAGACAGCAATAAAAACCTGACAGGTATGCTACTCCAACACTCTGCCCACTACTGAAAGTCAGCTTTATAGAGATTTTAAATTTAATTAAATGCAGCCACACTGCTGAAGTCAAACCCATACATAATGCTTTTATGGGTTGCTATAGGTAACTGCACTTTACGAGCAACTCCAGTTTTGCTGAGAAAAAAAACAAAACCATTCCTTTCTGGGTGATCTTTGTACAGTTCCACCTGTTTCTGTTCTTAAAGAGGAGTTCCAGGCCCAAAAAAATTAGAAGTCAGCAGCTACAAATACTGTAGCTGCTGTCTTGTACTATTAGGGCACTTGCCTGTCCAGGGATCCAGTGGTATCCTCACCCAAGCCGACTTTTCAATTGGCCATCGGTGCTTGCACCACCATCTTGAATAAGGGAAACCGGCAGTAAAGCCTTGCAGCTTCAGAGCTGGTTCCCTGCTGCGCTTTGTGGCCAGCTGCAGAAGGAGGGAGTGGCCAAACTTTTGGCTCGGTTCTCCACAGTGAACTGAGCCGCAAGTGGGTACCCACCTACCCCCCCAAAAGATGCCAAATGTGGCGAGGAGGAGGCAGACAAGCGGAGCTCCCCTTTTTGGGTGGAGCCCCGCTTTAAGAAAAAAACTATGTTCTTGGAAGGCGGATTGCTGAATGGGCATGCCGGTGTCCATTCTAATCAACTAATGCACTTGAAGTGTTCGATTGGGAAAAGTTTCAGTGTCTGCATCCCTTAAGACCCCTTTCATACTAAGGCAGTTTTCAGGTGTTTTAGCACTAAAAAAAAGTGCCTGAAAACTGTCTCCCAAGTGTAAAAGCCCGAGTGCTTTCACACTGGGGCGATGCGCTTGCAGGACCATAAGGAAAAGTCCCGCAAGCAGCATCTTTTGGGTGGTTTAGGAGCACTGTATACAGCACTCCCATATCGACCCTGCCCATTGGAATGCATGGGCAGCGCTTCTGAAGCACATGAAAAGCGAAGCAACATGGGAGTTTTTAACTCCTTCTTTGGGGTTAAAAGCTCCCCGTTAGTGGCCAAAAAGCACTGCTTAAACAGCAGTAATGAGCCGCGCATTACCACCAACGTGGCCCCAGTTGAAAGGGGTCTTAGGAATAATTTTGTTGGCAAGATAATACCCAAGGGTTAATTACTTCTATTGCAGAGGATGCCTAAAATGTGACTGGTATCTTCGTGCAGACTCTTCTGGGGGTGTTCTGTACTCCAACTGTGCACAGAAAACCTTTAAGTTGCCATATAGCAATGAATTTTACAGAGAAGGACGATGCAGTTTGAAAAGGAAAGGTAAGAAGATTACATTACTATATGGCTTGTGTAGCAATTGTGAATGCTTTGCTTTTTTAATTTGCTATATTTTGTCACAAAAGTGGAGTTGCCCATTAAGAATTAGCACATAATCATAAACTACACTTTACTAGACAAGGTTTTCGGTTTACCAGAAGCACTGTGAATGTTTCATGTAATTAAAGACCGAAGATAATCTATTTTCAGTCAGTCAGACCCTAATAGGTAGGCCAAGAACATGGAGGCATATCCAAAGTGAGAATATTTGATCAACTTAACTACGCTAACATCTCTGAAAGAGAAAAAAAATGAGTTGTGGAGAAACATAAAATTTGGAGAGGCTATAATTCCAGCCTGAGTGTTTTGCAGCTAAAGTGCATTGCGGTCTGAAATGTGAAAGGACCTAATACTGTAGCACAGGGACCCTCTGTTCTTAAATGGGAAGGGATGCGGTTTGCAATGGAAGCACAATATGGCCTTTTGTCACATTGAGACCAAACCCTCGCTATTCGCTCACCTACTGCCCACCAGATGCCCCAGCTAATAATAAGACCAGTATCCTCCTTGAGTGGGAAAATTAATTACGAAGAGGCTCGTGGAATGCAGACAACAGACTCACAAATAGAGACAAATGTATCAGAGAAATCTTCCATGTTAAGGGAGACTGCAGTGCTCAGGAAATAGAGATGAGGAAACATGGATGTGAACGGAAACATGGAAGATTTGCAATGTTTTACGGAATCATGCCTTAGCCATGCTCTGAAAAATATTACTCTTTTTAAATGCCTCTTAAAAAAAATCAGTGTGCTTGTGTCTATGCTATAGCTTTATATATCACACTTTTATTCTTCTATTTTCTGGAGTTCTACCCATTTAGAACACAAAAAGTGTAGCTGCTGACTTTTAATAAATGGCTACTCACCTGTCCTAAGATCCAGTGGGGCGTCTGATGCATCGCTCCTCTCCCCCTCCCCTCTGCTCCACAGGAATAGCAAGTGTGGGCGCCCAGCCGGGCGAGCCACGCTGCACTCTGAATGGCCAGGCAATCTTCTGGGACCTGTGGCGTGTCCCAGATGATCGCCGCAGCGCCAGGAGAGGAAGTGGGAGCTGGGACCCTATGAAAACAGCCCCCCCACAAAAAAAATGCATGTCGGGGTTGGTCATCTACACTTAGGGCCAGTTCACACCATAGAAATGCAGTCCGGATGCGATCCGGATGCTTTTCTGCATGCACATTTTTGACGCTTTTCCAGTCCGTTCCGGTGCGTTTTTGATGCAGTCCAGTGCAGTTTTTTCCCCTTTTTTTCTTAGGACATGTGCATTCCAGTGCGTTTTTGGTGCATTCCAGTGCGTTTTTGGTGCATGTAGGTGCATTCCAGTGCGTTTTTGATGCATTTTACCACGTTCCAGTTCAGTTCAGTGCATGAAAAATGCAGCATGTTCTACTTTTTTTTCTGGAGCTGGAACTGACTGCACTGGTGTGAACTATGCCATTGGAAACCATATAACCTACTTTCAATGCATTTTTGATGCAGAATAAAAACGTACTGGACTGCATGTGGTGTGAACTGGCCCTTAAAGCGGAAGTTCCACTAGCCCTCTTGTACTGAATGGTGTTAATACTGTACTGTCTCCCTTTATATTGTAAAGCATTGCGCAAACTGTTGGCACTATATAAATCTTGAATAATAATAGTGGATACATCCAGCACTGTGAAACAGCAGTAGACACTAAAGTGCCCTTTATCCAGCCTCATAAGGATACAGTACATAATAAAAAACATATTGGGACAAATTTATGATGTGGTGTGCTTTCAAAAAGAGGCAAGTACATCAAACCCGCACTTCCTCTGCAGCTGGGTGGGTTTGGACTCACTACAATGTTGCTGTAAAATGGAAGCAGGCTTTCAAGACTATAATATCAGCATATTAATAAAATGTTGCTTTTTCAAGTTTGCTGAGCACAGAAACTCCACTACAACAAAGGGGAGTGGTGCTGGGATATACGAAGAATCATTATGCATTGTGTGCCTGAGGGGGCCCTAGGTAGTTACAGCATGCTTTCTACATTTCTTCCATCATTACTAGTTTGAACAGAATTAAATTCAGACAGTTTAATTTTTTTTTTTACAAGCTTTAGAGTTTGTGAACCCAAAAGGAGAAAAAAAATTAATTCTGCTCCTTTAAAGCATGTTATATGACACAGTGTTTGTGCGGTGTCATTTGGTCCCATGTATCACCTAAAATACCTGGCTGATCCTGCCAGTTTCTACACCCCCCCCCTGTAGACTCCGGTATATCAGGGCTGCAGAGCTCTGACACCGGAGTCATCCATACGTGCCTCAGTCATCCGCAGCCTGCCGTCCTGTGTCGTCGCCCCCCTCCCCCCTTCCCTCTGGTATCATAACATATATTTGTTGCTACCATCCTCTCTGCAATATTAAATGTGTTGCACTGCATCCGTTTTCTAAAAATTCTGCCGCTAAATCACTTATTATATTGAGGTGGTCATGTCTCTTTCTTCTCTGGTCCTCCTCCTGGCTGATGTCAGCGGGGGTTCCTTGGTGCCATCCACTTTCCTGTCAGCTCGAGAGAGGAGTGAGATGGCCGGACACATTAGCGCCAACTGGCGCTATAAAATAAGGTATTAAA
>BLSH010239013.1:730546-744783 GCA_018402905.1 Glandirana rugosa
ATTCAGGTAATTACACATACAGAGATCGAGTCAGAGGGAGGGAGGAGGGGAGACTGAGCTAGAGACATACACATTAATGGACTTAACGTAAGCAAGGCAAATACCCCGGGGGGGGGGAATGTGGACTTAAGGTCCAGAGACTGAAGCAATTGAAAGATGATAAAGATCAAATCTGATATATAGGTTCTTTTTTTTAAAGGAACTTCTATATTTCAGGGACATCAGGTGAGATCTCTGAAACCAAGTCCAAGCACCAACACCCCCTCATCCCCCCACTATGGCCATTATGAGGGGAACATTCTCTGAAATATTACTTTAGCTCAGAGAATCGAGGGGATTAAAGCCTTGCTAAAATAAAAGCTAGGTGAGGGATTGAACTAACCAATGTCATCCGATAAAACAGCATTTTCAAGTAAACTTTTGTCATTAATAAGTAGAAGTGATTTGTCAATCGATTCCTAAGATGCTGCCCCACTAAGATAAAGGTCATAAGACGTGTGTGCCAAAGGGACAGTCTGTGTAGTAGAATGAGAACCCAAGCTCTGGTCCTGGGCCAGCACAGAGCCAAGCTCTTTGCCATACCAGCTCTCATCCAGATTGACCTGGGCTGTACGCAGGTCTCCAAGTTGTGCACCTTGTTGGTGCTTACACTGCTGCTGAGATAGAAGTCCTGAATCCCAGTCTGACTCGGAGGAAGCATCATACTGGATGAGCTTGGGGTTAAAGCAAGGGTTGGGGGAATCCATCTTGCCCTCAATGGTCACAGATTTCTTCTCTCTCTTCATGAAGTTGGGGAGACCATTTGCAGCACGTTCAGAATTAGGAAGCTGGTGAAAAGCCCACGCAGGCAGCGACAATGGTTTGCATTGGCAGGGCTGTCTCTTGGCAGGTGGAGGACTTGAGCAGCTATGCTTACGTTTACCTCTACAAAAGTCTGCAGTAGATTGTAGCTCACTCTGCTCTGGATTGCCAGCCTCGTTAACCAACGTTCTAGAGCTATGTGTCACTGCAGGTCCCTGGTACAAGGGAATTACATTTAACAGATTATGCTCTGATGCACTGGCTTTGTCAAAAGATGTAGTGTTGTGCACCACCTCTGCAGGGTCAGCAGGGGCTTGGCTCAATGGCATCACATCTATCTTTTGCTCTGGGACACTAGCCTTGTTCCCTGAAAGCATGGCACCATGTGGTACTGCTGGAGTGTCTACTAAACCTTGGACCAACTGGTCTTCTCTGTCAGAATTATTTGTTAGAAGTGTGGAGCTAGGGGAGGTTACTACTAAAGTGTCTGCTGGACCTTCATACAAAGGGATTACATTTAGATGTTCCTGAGATAACGCGCTATCCCCTTGTGTATGCAAGCTAGCAGAAGCATTTAGTAAAGGGTCATTCTTATTAACAGATAGCAGCTGTTCATGTAGTCTAATGGTGCCCAGCTGTACATTTACCATTTCTTCAGGTCTCGTCTCCCCAGCTGGAAGCTTTACAAGGGCATCCAGTAAATTAATCCCACAAAGATTTCCAGTAGAATGCTCTGCAATTCCTTGAAGTTGCTTGCCAACTTCCAACACGGACATCTGCTCTACCAGTAATTCACTACAGTGGGCACCAGCAGTGTTAGTAACTTGTGTGCCAGGGAGTGAATCTTGCAATACCAGTGCATTGTGGGCTTCACAAGGGTGTTCAGGTCCCAGAACACCTTGTGGATCTGCTAGTGGGCCAAGGAGCAATGGTGGGGCAAATGTTGCTAGTGCATTTGCCATGGTCATTTGTGCAGGTTGCCCATCTGGAGGAATAACCAATGACTGCACAGTATATACAGAGGTCAACCCAGCTTCCTCTGTGTACCACGAGACTTCCGTGACCACATCCACATGAGAAGCTATTTCTGGGTCACAGATTTCTTGTAATTGCCCCTTGCACTGTATCAAAATATTATTTGTGTCTTCTGCAAATGGGTGTCTCTGGCTCCTGCGTTCTACAGGGTTTCCATCATCCTTAGTTACATCCATATCCTCTTCCTGTTCACTGGAAGAAGCATTCTTTACAGGTGGTCTTTGTGCCATATCTGGCATGTGTTCCTCATCCACATGCACTGCACAGTTTTCTTCCATAGGAGCTACAGCACCATTTCCTTCACATAGTACCTCAGGCACCACCATCTTGCTCTCCTCCTCTAAAACAGGAACCAGAGCGTCCTCAACATTGAATTGGCCGTCAGCAACAGATCCCTCCATGACAGGCATAATCCTTGAGAGATAGGGGGAAAAAAAAAAATCCAAACTATAAGAACACTATTGCAAGAATATGGATAGTTAACACCGCATTGCATGCAAGTGCCACCCACCACCACAGCAAACCTAGTAAAATTCACCAGTGTCCACCTAATGCCTGATTAATAAGTACAATTTAGTTTCACTGTCCATTATTTTGCAGGCTGCGTGCTTATGTTTTTTTCTTTTGGAACTGTATTTTTATTGAAATGTAATCACAAAAAAAGGCAGACAAAGCATACATAGCAGAACGTATAACAAAAAAATGTTACATCAAGAACAAGACATACATCTTAGAGTTAGAACAGGCTCTTAAAGGTTGCCAACAATCAAGGTCACAAGTAGAAAGTATGTCACCTATGTCAGTTTTCAGTAAGCGATGGAATGAGACAATAGTTTAATGCTCAGTAACAGTATCAGACAAAGGTTTAGCATGTACAATTAAAGTACAAACATTTAGTAGTACATAATGTACAACACCATAATGAAAAACACAGGAAAAAAATAAAGAGTAACATACAATGAGTAACATACAACACACCATCTCTGGGGATTTACATTAACCAGACTTTTTGCAGCCATACCACTGAGAGGGAGGGAATAGTTTTTATAGTTAACTTGGTTTTGATTGTGCATGCTTTGGAGTAGACATTCATTACTATTTTTTCACTACAATGGGAGTCACTGACCTGGAACAGTTCTATACACATCAGTGATTCACCAAGTAATGAACCCATGATTAGGATAACCATCCCAGAACATGCAAAACCCAAAACAAGTTGTAGCAACTCCTATATATTGTCACCTTGATAGGTTAGCTTTATTAATGGAAACTCAGTCAAAACATTTTTTTTCCATTGCAGAAGTGTTAAAGCCCAGTTATTACTGTGTCCCCCAACTAACTTAAATCTGTGTCATTTGCAAATACAAGTGGGAGCCACAATGCCACCTCAAGGCACCTTTTGATGTGTACCCCGCCACCCCAACTATTAAATTATCCAAATCCTACTATGAGGTAGCAATGCACAGAGGGTGGACTTACATGGAGGTAGCCATATAAATCTTTAAAGGGTACAACACCACAGACATTGGTTTTACATAACAACTGAACACTACTCTCTCTCTGGGTGCACCAAAAAAAAAAAAAAAATGCAAATTATGTTTTTTTTTTTTCACAGAAATTTCTGATGGATGACAAACAAAAAACTTTGTATCATCTATACAGCTTTGAAGCCAACCCCATCTTAGGAAGGCCATACAATAAACAATTTTCTTTCCTTCAACAATGGGTTAAAGGAAATAAAATAGCTTTATTCCGCTATTAACACACAGTCAGTGCTGATAACAAACAGTGTTTAACATAAAATGACAACTGTAAACTCCAATACAATTTTAAGTCAAAAATGTTAAATGCAGTAGAAAGTTAAAGAAACTTTGTTAGATGAAAAGCTATGCAGACCCAATGTCACAGGTCATGTTGCCTGGACTGTTACCATTCCCTGGTCTACAGGATGCTGCAGGGGTTCAGTTACAAAGAACATCCTATTTCTGGATGTGTGCTTCCCTAGCCAGGAGTAGGCAGGGGGTTTGGGTCTGGGCTCACAGCCATGGGGATGTGGATTCTGGCCAAATAAGCCATCAGGGCCATGGAGTGGTCAGGGAGGAGGGAAAGCACACTCTATAAAATAGCAGCGAAGTTGCACTAAGTGGAACTAGAAATGCACTTTCTGCTTCAAAAAGGAAATTCAACTTCCAGGATGGCGGATGAAAGCGGACCTGTAGCAGAATAAAGGAAAAGTTGAAGGGCAGGCAGGCATGCATTTTTCTATCATTTACTAAGATGCTTAGTTTTGAATAGGTGTTCAGCCCATTAACAGTATTACTCTACCCCAGGCATACAGACAGGGTAGGGTAGGAGGTCCAGGCTGTGTTTGGCATCACCAAGTCTAATGGAGATGCTGAATGGCTTTGGTAGCTCTTATAATTTCAGCTGCATTCATGCCACTTTTTTTTTTAGAGCAGCCAGACACATCTTCAGAAAAAAAAAAAAAAAAAAAAAAAAAAAAAGGACTGGTAACATACTTAAAGCCCATGAAATACAAAACACATTGGGTGGGGAGGGGTATTCACTAAAAATGTTCACAGCCAGAATCTGGAGCAGCTGTGCAGAGTTGCTAACTTAAACTTGTTCAGTTAAGCTTTGAAAATGAAGGCTTGGTTCACACTTGTGCAACTTGTCATGCAACATTGGACAAAAGTCACATTCCATAGTTTTCAATGGCACCCATTCTTATCTAAGCGACTTAAAGACGCAGCAACTTGCACTCCTATGATTCTGCACTACTTTGATGCAACTTAAGTACCAGAGAGTGTAAAGTGACATCAAAGTGACATTCAAAAGTCACACTGAGAATCGTGCGTTTTTGGAGTCGCTCAAGTGTGAATGGAGCCAAAACGCTAGAAGTTAATTGGTTACCATGCACAACTGCTCCAGATTTCTGGCTACTCGAGTTTTGTGAATTCCCCTCATTGTGAATGTAGCATAGCTATTGCAGAGATAAGATGTTAGCGCTGAGACAGGAACAAGCAAATGACACGTGTCTACAGTAGGTGTTACAGTGGAACTGTAGTGTTAATTGTGTAATGGAGGGCAAAAAGAGAAGCAACAACATTGCTCTACCTTTTGTTTATATATATATATATATATATATATATATATATATATATATAAATAAAAAAAACAGTTGTAGGACTCCCATTTAGAGAATGCTCATTTTGCAGCGACCGAAGAGTCTATAACAACCAATGAGTCATTAGCTGTCAGTAGGGTTCCCACGAGCAAGCGACCCACCTGCCTCCTGAACCATACCAGGCCATATGCCCTCAACATAGCCATGTTTATGGGAACAGGGGCCTCTTCCCCACAACTCTGTGGGAGGCCCATTGGGATCTGGAAGCCCCCTTTAACAAGATCCTGACCCCCTTCGTGTGAATGAGTATGGAGTACATTGAACAATGTACTAGCGCATTATGCCATTAACTTCAAGGGTGACTTTTTTTTTTTTTTTACTTTAATACCACTTTAAACAAGCAGTACATGAGCCTTAACCACTTGCCTACCAGTCACTGTTGCTTGACGGCGGCAGGTTGGCTCTCCTGCACAAATCGCTGTAACTGTACGGCGATCTACTCATTAAGGGGGCAAACCCTTCCGGGGCTTATGTGGTGAAAGAAGAAGTCTGCTATATTATTTTTTTTGTTTTTAACCACTTAAGGACTGGAAGGTTTTTCCCCCTTCCTGACCAGGCCATTTTTTGCAATATGGCACTGCGTAACGGACAATTGCGCAGTCGTGCCCAACGCTGCACCCAAATAAAATTTGAATCCTTTTTTTTAAACACAAATTGAAAAAAAAAAAAAAAATTGCTAAATTTCTTTATCAATTTATGTCAATAAATATAAAAATAAATCCCAATAAGCGTAGATCGATTGGTTTGCGCAAAAAAAAAGTTATGGTGTCTACAAAATAGGGGATAGCTTTATGGCATTTTTATTATTGTTTTTTTTTTACTAGTAATAGCAGCGATCAACAATTTTTAGCGGGACTGCGATATTGCGGCAGACAGATCTGACATGAAGTGACACCAATACAGTGATCAGTGCTAAAAATATGGGGGTTAACACCAGGGGCGATCAAGTGGTCAAGTGTGTTCCCTGGGAGTGTTTACTAACTGTATGGGGGATGGACTGACTGGAACAACACAGAGATCAGTCTTCCTGCTTAGTAGGAAGAGGAGATTTGCGTCTTCCCCGGTCAGAACAGAGATCTGCCTTGTTTACATAGGCAGATCCCGTTCTGTCTCTGGCGGACCTCACGCCCGCCGGACCTGCTGATTGGCTCCCCCCGCTGGCCAGGCGGCGCACACGTGTCCACACAGGCTAGCGCAAGAGACGACGTACAGGTACATAGTTTCACGCAGCTGAGCCACCTTGTCGCAGTACAACTGCGGCAGGTGGTCAGCAAGTGGTTAAGGCTCCCCCAGATGGGTTATACCTCAATGTACTAGTATGCACAGCACATTATGGCAGACTTACCTGTCATATGGTGTCCTTCATCGCAGAGGTGGGACCGATCCAGCGGGTCCCTGCAGCTTCCATCTTCACTAGGTTTCCTTCCGGGTACCGTGCCCTCAGACACTTGATAGGCCAGGCCGCGATGACACCACTCTCGTGCGTCACATCACCGCGGCACAGATCGGGGGCCAATAGGGGCCGTAAAAGTTTGAGGAGCATGCTCAGTGAACATGACAGCTGACAGGCAGGAGGTTGCATTTATGGCACAAGAGACCAATAGGGTCTCTTCTGTCAAATACCCTGCCTGTCAGCCATTTGATCAAAAAATAACTTCCTCTTTAAAAACAAGCTGTTGCTGCACCTCCCGATAATTCACTACACTGGGGAATGATTTCTCTTTAAAAAGTTCATAACAGAAGCACTGAAACTTTCCAAGTCCAGTCTCTCTCAGCAGGTCAGCATCCCCTGCCCCTCCTGCTGAGTGACTTGCCAGAGCTCAGATCCCTCTCTCAAAGGATTCCGCAGCTTCGCTCCCCACTTCCAATAGTGAATCTGCAGCTCAACTTCCCTCCTCACTCCCAGCAGCACCTCAGCAGCCTTCCAATGCAGGACCCTTGTTCTTAAAAAGGTATAAATTAGTCGAAACATGCACATTACAGTACTATTCCCAATGGTAAATTTGGTTGGTTCTAATTAAAAGTTAATGCATGACTACCCAGGCACTTTGGTCAACAGCAAGGCTGTGGTGGTATGGGTTGGGGATTACCTAATAGTAGCAATCCAAGTTCCAATCTAACCATAGAATTTTAATTTCAATGCATTTTAAAAAGGAATAATCAAATAAAGCATACGCTGTTGTCTTCCATTGGGTTATGCATGCTAAATCAGACTAACGATTTTCCCCAAAATGTGTGAAGGGAAATGACCTCTGCGTGCAATTAGATCCCTCATTCATTTCCGGTCTTGCATTTCAAAATGAAAAACAAGAATCTGGCTGCAATTTGCAGCAGACATTTGTTATAAATTGGACCCAATATTTACTTAGCTCATATAGATGGTCCATCCGCACATTAACTCTTCCTACTTACTGTGAAAGGAGCCAATAAGGAAACACCATTATATAATCAATATTGGTTTTATGCAGCTAGTGTAGAGGAAGACAACAGGCTGGGAGATGTTCAGTGCAGAGCCATTCTCAGAAAACAGGCAGTAAAATTACCTTAATATAGCCATCAATTGTGTCATCTGTCTGATGACTGGAGGCTGCCTGGATACAGCAATGTAATGTATACACTAATGCTAACAAAATGCAAGTCCGGCTAATGGAACTGAATTATGAAACAAAGTGAAGGTACAGCTAGCGGTGAAAGGTATACACTATATTTCTGTACTCCCAATGCTCACTAGCTTAGGCAAAATAGGCTTCACACAGAAAACAGCAAGTCAAAGACCTGCAGGTTTAGGTAGGAAAAAAAAATTGTCCTTGGACAACAATAGAACTAAGGGCTCGGTGGATATAGTATTGGGGGGGGGGGGGGTTGAGGGATTTGCCCACTGGGGAGACTTTCCTTCACTTCCTGTCCCATAGCCAAAACTGAAGGGATTGCCTCTGGCTTCTTATCCAATGCTACAAAAAAAGCTTTGCCTTTAGTTATGCTGTAAAGCACAAAGTCAAATTTTCCCCATTTTGCAAGGGTAAGCAAAAGTTTGATCTTCAAAGTTTTTATTTCTGTCTGTTATTGCTGACTTTTGTCTCTTACTTCCTGATCTTATGACACTCAAATTGAAACAAGGGTTATAGAACCAAGAGAAGTATGTCTTTCCTCTACACTGAGTACTGATCAATCAAACACCGACAATTGCAAGGTTCTCAGAACAGAGAGCTGGTGACTGTCAGCCAGCAGCGCTCTGCTCTTACGGATGGTGAGAATTCATTTCTGGGGTTTTTATTTTTTTTTTACTAGTAATGGCGGCGATCTGCGATTTTTAGCGGTACTGCGATATTGCAGCGGACATGTCGGACATTTTTGACACTTTTTTGGGACCATTGACATTTATACAGCGATCAGAAATTTAAATGTCCACCGATTACTGTGTAAATGTCATTGGCAGTGAAGGGGTTAACCTGCAGGGTGTAGTGAAGGAGTTAACTATGTTCCCTGGGTGTATTCTAACTGTGGGGAGGATGGGCTACCATGGGCATGAGAGATCTAACTGATCCCAGTGACAGGGATCAGTAGATCACCCTGACCGGACTGTCAGAATGGGGAACCGCTGTGTTTACATTGGCGGTTCCCTGTTCTTTGCCTGTGGCTGCTCATCGTGGCACGCCGGCGGACATCGGGTCCACTCGAGCCACGGGCACAGTCCTCAGGAGCGCGCTGCCGGCGCCGTGCGCCCCCTAGCGGGCATTCGCAGATCACCGTCTTTTTAGGGCGATTCGCGGCCAGCATCCACACTGCCGCCGTAAATAGACGGTAGGCAGTGTGGAACTGGTTAAACAACCAGGAAGAGAAACACCCTCTCTGGCCTGGGACTCTGATACAATATTCTGATAGAGCTGACACACAGAGTTTTGTGCTCAAGGACTATAAAGAAAAAGGTTTGCGTTTGTTTGAAGGTGTCAGGGACAAGACATCGTAGAGTTATCCTGCTCTGTATAAGCTTAGTACTGGACGGCAAGGTTGTGTTTTGATGATTATATGACCTGCAAACTTTCTAAATAAAATTGGCAACCCGCCATACTTTTAAGAAAGTTGGTCTTCCCGCTACTTTTTTCCCAGGAAAAGGTGATCCAAACGAGCTAATCTCCCACAAGATGATAAATAGATAGAGTCATCTTTTAACTCAGATTCCCATAACCCTCTGTATAGCAGCACCAGCAGCCAATAGGGGGCACTGATGCTTTGAAGAAAAAAAAAAAAAAAAAAAAAAAGCGAAGAGCACAGACACAGAGTGAGCAGAAGAATGACCAAAGTGTTGCTGTTACTACATTGTATTGTGTCCCTTCATGCTATAGCAGCAGTGGTGTTTGAGGGTCTGGTTGTGTGCACTGTGGTGGGGGGGCAAGGGTTGTAATTCCAGACTGACCAAACAGTTGTATATCCTATAGCAGTTAAATAGTACACGTATATGTGCTGTATGTAAGCCGATTTAGCTGTGTGACTGGAGCAAAAAAAAAAAAAAAAAAAAAAAAAAAAAAAAACGAGGTCAGTGTGTCGATTTAGCCGAATGTATGTCGTGTATATGCACATGATAAATTGACGATATCCTATATGTTGACAAACCAGTCAGACCTTAATGTTGGGAACGGGGGGGTGGTGTCACGTGTGTTGGTCTGGGAGTTTGTGGTGACGACGATATCGTACTTCCCTGTGTTATGTTACATCATTGTAAAAAAAAAAAAAAAAAAAAAAAAAAAAAAAAAAGCCCCCTCAATGAATCTCAATACTCTTGTGTAGTACTCACCCAAAAGGATACTCCATTAGGTCACACATCATGTTGCTGGCAATGTCATCAATGACTTTGTAATTGGAGTTATCCAGAGCAAATTGGCTGTGCTGCTCAGTAATCACATGCTGGAAAGAAGTGAAAAGACGGTAAGTTGTGCAGTTTTCATTTATGAACATATACAACGCATGCAGACATCCCACTTTCTTTTTTTACCTCACTGAGTTTGGTGTAGGTCACCCGACAGCACTCACAGAAGCCACTCTTCTCCCTGGCACCATCCTGGTCTCTAAAGTAACATATTACATTTATAAACATGCTGAACAAATCAAGGAGCCGGAAACAAATGCAGTTTTAAAAATGGCAGCCTGTTTCCGATCTTGAGTCACTTAAAGTGACTACATGCTATTTTTTAAAATTAAAAAGAAGTATGGGTTTTTTGCAGATGTAGGTGGATGCAGCATCGGTCCCCTGCTGGCTCTGACACCAAGAACTGAGCGATCTAACATCGCAGATCGCTCGGTCCTCACAGCTCCCAGAGCAGAGAGCTGGTGACTGTCAGTCACGGCTCTCTGCTCTGGCCCCTCCTCGCTCACTAAAGCTCATTGAGGGGGCAGGAGCGGCCAGTCCAGGCTCTTAGCAGCTCGCTGAAAGGCTGAGCCAGGTGCCGGTCATGTGGGTGGGTTCCAACTAGTGTTGCGATCTTGCCTGAGCCTGGACTGGCTTCTGTGACGTCAGCAGACTTCAGCACTGTTTGTGACCTGCTTTTGGAGGGGTCGTTAACTTTTATTACCACTCGCAGCAGATTGCACAACACAATGCGATTGCTAAGCTGTGCTGGAAGCACACAGGAATCAGTTTCCCACACTGTGCCATTGTGAACTGGGGCTCAGAAAGATACATGTAATCTCATTACTTTCTAATTTTGTAGGAATTTCTCATCTCACGGTCCTTGAAAATTACATACATATTCCTGCTGCAAAAGAAAATGTTTGGGTGACATGTGGCCACCATGACAGGCTTACCCAGCATCTTTTTCCTTGTGTGTACTGTTCTCAGTATGGACAGTCTTAAAGGGGCTCCGGGCTGAAGCGATGAAGGAAATCTCAGGGAAGCTGGAGAAGCAGGTGTAGAGTGGACAGTACTTCCTACAATTAAAACAAATATTAACAAGCAGACTCACTAATAAACTTTTTTTACGTGCTATAGCGGTCCATATATTTAATTACCAACCGTCATCCTTTTTTTCCCAGATCTTACTGGTTACAATGGTTGAACTGTGGAATCATGGTACCCATAGGTCTACAGATAAAACCGACGATGCAATCCCCCCAACCTGATCTAAACTACAGCAGCTGATAGTAGTGGAAACTATCCCAATGCAGATGATGAGCCTCAGGAGAGGAGTAAAGTAGAGGATACAGGAAGGTATTCATAAAGCATAAGATTTTATGAACAAATCAGATATTATATGGACTAACACACATTTTAGATTTACATCCCAAAAGCAGTTTGTCTACTTTTTAAGATCGAGCAGGGAAAAAAAAAAAAAAAAAACCAAACAAAAAAACTTGAGTTAGACTTACGGGTAACTCATTTTCTGGGAAGTCTTCCAGGACAGCTTCTGAGACCTTGAGCACCTCCCCTTTGGACAGGAAACATCCCCAATTTTAAATAAAAGGCAGTCCTCCAGGCCCCATACCTCAATATTACCAAGGACCGCAGGAAGGCTCTGGAAGACAAAGCACAATTATTACAGCATGATACCAACTTCCCAGAAAATGAGTTACCGGTAAGTCTAACTCAAGTTTTCTCAAGTCGTCTTCCAGGACAGCCTCTGAGACGATTCTCAAGAACTTACCATTTAGGGTGGGACCACCCCCTGGAGGACTTTACATCCAAACGCCTGATCCTAGCTTGTAAGCAGATCTAGGAGATAATGTCTCGCAAAGGTAGAGTAAATGGACCAAGTTGCCACCTTACATATATGCTTAGGCGAAGCACAAGCTCTCTCTGCCCAGGATGCTGATACCGCACAGGTTGAGTGTGCGTTGACAAACTGAGGCGGGGTCCCCTGCCAGTTATAACATTCACTAATAACAGATATTATCCACCTAGCCAGGGTGGATTTGGATGCTTTAAGTCCCCTACGAGCACCCGCAAAATTAACAAACAAGGATTCTGACTTCTTTAGAAACCTTAACATAATTCAACAAGCTTCTTTTAACGTCCAAGCTTCTTAACGACGACGACTCCTTATTAGAAGGGGAGGGGTAAAAACATGTGTAAAACAATATCCTGCGATCTATGAAAGGATGAAACAACCTTTGGGAGAAACGCAAGATCTGTCTTGAGAAATACCCCATCTTCAAAAAAAAAAAAAAGACAAAAATGGCTCTCTAATGGAAAGGGCCTGTAATTCACTTAACCTTCTTGCGGATGTGATAGCTATAAACAAAAAAAAAACAAAACAAAGGGATTTTTTGTATAACTTACCGTAAAATCCTTTTCTCTGAGTTCACTGACAGACGCAGCAATTCTTATGACACATGGGGTTATGCTCATCCTACTAGGAGTAGCCTAGGCAAAACAAACAAAAGTGTAGGTTGGCCCCTCCCAGGGGGCCGTCCTCACCTTAGCATATAATCCCCCTGCTCTGTACAGCACACCAGTACGTAACAAGCCGTACAACCAACGCAGAGGGATGGGTGCTGCGTCTGTCAGTGAACACAGAGAAAAGGATTTTACGGTAAGTTATACAAAAAATCCCTTTTTCTCTTCCGTTCACTGACAGACGCAGCCTTCTTATGACACATGGGGACGTCCCAAAGCAGTGCCAATCAAGAGGGGTGGGCAAACCATGACAACTGTACCCAACAGAAAAACGTCCTCTCAGGCGGCGCTAACCGCGCCTATACTGCCGATTGTAGTACCTTGCGGCCAAAAGCAGCATCCGAGGATGCTGCAACATCAATTTTGTAAAACTTAGTAAACGTGTGCACTGAGGCCCAAGTAGCCGCTTTGCACACCTGAGACACCGAGGCTTGGTGTCTAAACGCCCAGGACGTACTAACTGCCCTGGTGGAATGAGCCGTGACTGGAAACCTTACCCCGAATCTCATATGCATGAGTCACGGTCTTCCGTATCAAACGAGACACGGTAGCTGACGAGGCCGCCATACCTTTGCGCGACCCTTCCGTCAGCAAAAATAAAGAATCAGACTTCCGAAAGGAAGCTGTAGAACTTAAATGCACCCGCAAGGCCCTCACTACATCCAAAGAATGCAGCTCAACTTCTTTGGGATGTGATGGGTGCGGGCACAATGAGGGGAGAACAATATCCTCATTTAAATGAAAGGAAGAAACCACCTTCAGAAGAAACGAAGGGGAAGGTCGCAAAACTGCCTTGTCCTTATGGAGGACAAACTAAGGTGACATGCAGGATAATGCTGCCAACTCCGACACCCGCCTGGCGGATGTGATAGCTACCAGAAAGGCCACCTTCTGCGACAACAACTGTAAGGGAATGTCCCTAAGCCTTTCATATGGCGGTTTCTGCAACACAGAAAGCACCAGATTCAAATCCCACGGTGCCAAAGGTGACCGTATCCGAGGAGCCACATGACGTACCCCCTGTACAAATGTGCGGATCAATGAATGAGGCGCCAAGGGCCGTTGAAAAAGAACCGCCAGGGCCGAAATCTGCCCCTTAAGCGTACTTAACGCCAGGTTCTTGCCCAGACCCTGCTGTAAAAATGACAGTACTCTGGATACTCTATAAGAGCGGGGGTTCCAACCCCCTGCCTCGCACCAGGTAATGTAGGCCTTCCAGGTCCTATGATAAATCTTACGTGAGGAACCCTTACGTGCTTTTATCATAGTAGGGATTACAGAGTCAGAGACACCCCTATCCCTTAATACCTGGGACTCAATAGCCAAGCCGTCAAAGCCAGCGAGGGTAAAGCAGGGTGCAAGATGGGCCCCTGCTACCATCCGTACTACGTCGGTATACCAAGGACACCGGGGTCAAGCCGGAGCGACCCGGATTGTCGGGATTTCCTCCGCCTCTACCCCGCGTACGACCCGCGGTAGAGCCTTTAGAGGAGGAAAAATGCACAGCAGCCGATACTGCCCTCGAGGCCTGTGAAACACTGCCCCCCCCCCCCCCGACGGATCAGAGCCGCTTCCGCGGCTGTTGCTGCGCTTTTTGTTCCGCCCTGATGGTTTACGTACGCCACCTCCGTGGCATTGACCAACTGAACCAGAACCGGGCGGCGCAGCCCTACTGTCCCACGGGACAGTCAGAGCTTGATCGCTCTCAGTTCCGGTACCTACATCGACCAATTGAGGGGAAGAAAACTTCTCCCCCCTTTTAGGGCCGGAACCTGAATCCCCCAAACCAAGGGTCCCCGGGACGGACACTCCGACCTGATCGGCCTG
>BLSH010239013.1:746537-758468 GCA_018402905.1 Glandirana rugosa
ACGGTCGGTGCAGATTCGAACGGTTAGTGCAAAGGTGCCTGCGGGGGATTGAGGGGGGAGGGGGAAGGCCTCTAACAGACCCCCACCGGCTGGCCGCCACAGAGCTGCCCACTCTCCATGCCTCTAGGGCGGAAGAGGGGTTCACTCACCAATCCGACGGGCGCAGCGGGTAGCCACCCGGAGCAGACCTACCTCCCCGCAAGGAGGCATGCTGCTGGCCAGGCCACTGGACAGGCGAACCAGTCACTGGGCTCTAGTGGGTTTTAGCCACTGGCCGCCCGCACGGAACGGGCGCTATGCGGTGGGCCCCCCTAAGGGCGATCGCATAGTGTCGGCCTGACTGGGGAAAGATTAGGATTCGAGATATCCTCTATACCACCAGCCAGCTTCTTGATAGCAGTCTTCCTTAGATGAATCTTCAGGAGACCGCAGATCCCATAGGGAACCAGGTCTACTCCTTGCACTAGGCAAATAAAAAAAACTGGTGTGCTGTACAGAGCAGGGGGATTATATGCTAAGGTGAGGACAGCCCCCTGGGAGGGGCCAACCTACACTTTTGTTTGTTTTGCCTAGGCTACTCCTAGTAGGATGAGCATAACCCCATGTGTCATAAGAATTGCTGCGTCTGTCAGTGAACGGAAGAGAAAAAACGTTTAACGTTACCCATTTAATAGAGGACTTCTCCAGTGGCTCAACAGGGTCTAGCATTAATGCTTTAAGAACTAAAGACAGGTCCCAGGCTGGACAGGAGTTAACTACCTGTGGTCTAGCTCTGGATAAGGCCCTGAAAAAAGTCTGAAAAAAAACAAACAAAAAACAAACATTCTGCTGCAGAGGGGTCTGCAAGAATACACCGAGGCCTGTACCTTTAAAAGGGTACTTACTGTGAGTCCTTTGACTAACCCCTCCTGGAAGAATCCGGAGAAGCTTGGTCCATCTCTGACACCAAAGAATTGAATTTCTTTCAAATCTTGGAATATATTGCCCTAGCGACTGGCTTGCAACAACTCACGGGTTTTAATCACCTCTTCAGAGAACCCATGGGAACTTAGGATCTGTTCCTCAGAAACACTGACAGTTTTAATGCCTTTATTTGGGGATGCGGCACTGGTCCCTGCATCACCAGCTTCTCCCTCTTGGGAAGGAGCAAGGGCGGAACTGTCGAGAGGCTTCTTAGAACGGAGAACCACAACCTCTTCGGCCAGAAAGGAGCCACCAGGAGGAGGCTGGTTCTTTCTGCCCTTAACTTTCAGAGAACTAGCGAAATTAACCTTGTTGGAGGAAAAGCATACCCCAGGCTGAATGTCCAGAAGATAGGCAAGGAGTCTATGCCTACTGAACGATCCTCTGGATCCAGAGAACAGAACTTTGATTTTCCTGTTCTCTTGGGAGGCGAAAAGGTCCACCTCCGGCATCCCCTCACCTCTGGGTGATGGCAGCAAACCCTTCATGGCTGAGCGCCCATTCTTCCTGATTTAGCCTCTGACGGCTGAGGAAATCTGACAGTGAGTTCTATGACCTTCTTAGGTGAATGGCTGATATTGAGCCCAACCTTTGTTCTGCCCATGCAAAAATCACGTTTGCAATCTCCTGGAGCTGCTGACTTCTTGTGCCCCCTTGCTTGTTTATGTAAGCCACCGTGGTTATATTGTCCGAGCCTTTCTGCAGGTGAACGTTTTCTAGTTCTGTCTGAAAAGTGCTCACTGTTCTCTGGACTGCTAACAGCTCTCTCTGATTGCAGGACCCTCTGGCTTCTGTCGGGGACCAGGTCCCCTGCGCCAGATTGTCCCCCAAATGCTCTCCCCAGCCAAAGTGACTGGCATCCGTAGTCAGAATCTTTGTCTGCGTAGTGGCCCAATACAGTCCCTTGCTCAGGTTGTGCTGTGATCGCCACCACCAGAGGGATCTTTTGATCCTTGAGGGAAGGAACACTTGGGTATCTGGGGTCTCCCTGCTCCCATTCCAAGACTTTAGGAGAAAGGCCTGTAATGGGCATTGGTGGAATATTGCCCAGGGTACTGCAGGAAAACAAGATGTCATCAGGCCTTCTACCTGTGAAATCTGCCATAGAGAGACCGATAGACTGTTTTGCAGCCTTGCTAACAAATGGTCCATCTTCAAGATCTTTTCTTTTGGTAGAAAGATCTTTTGTTCTACAGAAGTATCCCAGATATAACACCCTCTGGGCAGGGACTAGGCAAGACTTTTTTGTTGACTAGTGTTGGAAGAATGGGCTAAGTCAGGAATCTTTCATTAAAATGTAGCTAGAGTAATGCTTTATGTGAACATATAAAATGTTGATTTTTAATGTACTAATGAATGTGTTTACTCGAGACGAGAGAACATCTGGTGATGGGGGAAGATGCCTTGATTATCGTTTCTATTCCTGGGAAAACAAAGCTTTTGGATATGTGATGATATCAATTACTCCCTCCTGGCTCCAAGATGGACTTCTCATCAAGAACCAGTTCAAACTAGAACGGTCATGGCGCCGTCCATGAATCGTTTCACTTTCTATCGGTCACATGGGAAAACCACCCATTTAACTGCTTGATTGCTAATAGAAGATATGGACGTTAATTGGGTTGATTATATGATCATCCCTAGTTTACATCATAGAACATACCTATGCCTTATGCATAGTCATTACTATAAAATGCTTAAGCCCTTGCTTTTTCAGTAGGATTACACATAGGCAGACCTGTTGTACTGTGTTTCCTCCATGCGCATGTAATAAAGCAAATCTACTCGTTTTCCTACAATCACCGGTGTGCAGCCTGGAGTTTTTCCAACAACTAGCCACCCCAGGGACCTGAGAAAGTTCTGAACTTCCCTCAGCTCTGCAGAGAACTGGTGGAACGATTTCGCTATCACCAAGAGATTGTCCAAGTATGGAATGATTGTTATTGCCTTCAATCTTAGTGGCGCTAAGGCTTCTGCTAGGACCTTTGTAAAAATTTTGGCGCTGAAGCCAGACTGAAAGGAAGAGCCCGGCACTGAAAGTGGCACACTCTTGCCCCCATCCTGACCGCAAACCTGAGATATCTTTACGATGCTGGATGTATTGGCACGTGGAGAGATATGCATCTTGGAGATTCAGCGTGGCCATGTAGCAGTCCTGGAAAACAATGTTCCTTACGGAAAAGATGAACTCCATCCTGAAGTTCTTGTATTTTAACCACTTGCCGACCGCCGATCGGCATCTGACGGCGGCAAAGTTGCTCTGTAAGGCGAAACGCCGTCATACGACGGCGGCCGCCAGATCGCGCACAGTGAGCACGCGCGCGCCGCCGGCGGCACGCCCTCACTGTGTCCGGGGAGGGCCAGGGAGCGGGTGCGGCGGCTTCGATTGCCGCCGGCCACCCGCGATGCCCCCCCCGGAGTGAAGGAGCGGAGGTCCGTGTAAGTAAACACGGACCTCCGCTCTGTGTGAGGGGGAAGGGCTGTGATCACAGCCTTCCTGTACGTGAAGGCTGTGACCACTTCCCTTCCCCAGCTAGGCAAGCCCCCATACAGTTAGAACACGCCCAGGGAACATAGTTAACCCTTAGAGCGCCCCCTGCAGGTTAACCCCTTCACTGCCAATGGCATTTACACAGTAATCAGTGCATTTTTATAGCACTGATCGCTGTATAAATGCCAATGGTCCCAAAAAAGTGTCAAAATAGTCCGACATGTCCGCTGAAATATCGCAGTACCGCTAAAAATCGCAGATCGCCGCCATTATTAGTAAAAAATAAAAAAAAAATAAACCCCCCAAAAACTAATTATCATCCGTAAACGCGACCACTTTTGCGCAAACCAATCAATAAACGCCGATTGCGATTTTTTTTATCGCAAATATGAGGAAGAATATAAATCGGCCAAAAACGAAAAAATGTTTTTTTATATTTTTTTTTTTGGATTTGTATTTTAGCAAAAAGTAAGAAATTTGTTTTTTTTTGCAAAATTGTCGCTCTTCTTTTGTTTATAGCAGCGATCAGAAATGACGCAGAGGTGATCAAATACCACCAAAAGAAAGCTCTGTTTGTGGGAAAAAAAGGACGCAAATTTCGTTTGGGTACAACGTCGCACGACCGCGCAATTGTTAGTTAAAGCGACGCAGCGCCGAATCGCAAAAAGGGCTCCGGTCCTAAAGCTGGAAATCCTTCCGGTCCTTAAGTGGTTAAGGACTGGTTTAGGGGCCGCAGGTTCAGAATTAGACGGAACTTGTCTGAGTGTTTTCTTACCACAAAGATATGCGAGTAAAATCCCTGACCCCACTCGTCCCTGGGCACCTGAAGCAGCACTTTTTGATCTAAGAGATCTCCTACCAGGAGACTCAAAGCCTCTGCTGTTGAAAATTATGAATTTATAATATTATTTTGAATAATATTGGGCTCTGAATTATATGAAATATAATGTAATATGTTAGTTAAATGAAAAGGTTATTTCAATGTGCTTTTGACAGAGAAGCAAAAAAGTGTTGTATGTGCAATTCTATTTCAAACCTCATGTGAAGCATGGTAGGAGTCATGTGTGGTCTTTCTATAGACTAAGACCATATAAGTAGTAAAGGTTACTTTGAAAAGAGCTGACCTAAGGTTTACAAATAGTATAAGAATTTGTGACTTTGGATGTTAACCAGGGAGAGATAATGGAGGATATGGAAGCCTACTTTCTCAGAGACGTGACGTGAACACCTGTCAGAGCTGTCCTCCTGACCAACATTTGAAAACATACCATATCCCATCATGTAGACTTCATATTATGTTGCTACGTAAGTTTTGCTAATGTTTTGTTATTTGATGAAGAATAAACCTCAGATTTTCTAATGTCGTTCATGCAAGCGTTTCTTCGGTGAAAGCCGAGAAAGGATTTTTTAACATCTGCCTTCTCCTGATTTTTGGACGGTCTTGTTACCAGTAATCTTGTAGGGGGAATCGTCTCAAACTCCCATTTGTCGTTCTGGATCAAATACAGAATGTACGCATTGGAGGTGACTGCTGCCCATTGTGGGAAGAACTTTCCCAGTCTTCCTCCCACTGGGAGACAGGAGTCATTGACTCTTTGCGGGCTTTTGAGGAGGATTGAAGAGTATTCCTCCTGTACCTCTGCCCTTATGCCCCATCCAGTGCTTCTTTGGCGCACTTTCGCAACCCTGTGTCGCTTGCTGCCTTGGACCATGAAAGGGCCTCCGGTTAACTGACTTCCTTTTGGTTTCCGGAAAGTCCTTTTTTATCAGCCGTGCATTCCAACACTTCCTCCAGACCTGCACCAAACAGATGGTCTCCCGAGAAGGGAATGCTGCAAAGGCGCAGCTTGGATGCAGAGTCTCCTCTCCAGGTCTTTAGCCAGAGTGCTTGTCTGGCTGAATTGACTAGGGCAGCAGATCTGGCAGCCAGTTTCACTGATTCTGCAGAAGCATCCACCAAGTACCCTACTGCTTTGAAAAGTAGCGGAAATTACTTTAAAATCTGTTGCCAAGACGTTCCAGCCAATAGGCGTGTCTGGAGTTGTGTAAGCCAACGGTCTACATTCCTGGCTACACATCTTGCTGCTAGAGCTGGTTTAAGACTTAAAGAGGTAGAGTCCCACGCTCTGCGTAACAGGACATCTCTTTTGTCCATTGGGTCCTTTAGGGTTCCCATATCGTCAAACCAAAGGTCTGACTTTTTGGAAACCTTAGAAAGGGGTGCGTCCAATTTAAGGACCTTATTCCATGGATTGGATTCTAAAACTAAATTGCATCCTCCAGGGACTTGGACTGGAAACACTCTTGACTTTGTCCATGATCCCTCATACATCAGATCATGTTTGTTTAATAGTACCTTCTCCTCTTCTATTTCAAGGGCGTCATAAATGGCTTTTAGCAAATCGTCTACATCTTCTAATGACAATTTGTATCTTGAGCGTTCTGCGTCCCTTCTCTCCTCTTCAGAGCCAGAATCAGCTTCTAAAGAACCCCGGGTTCTTTGGTCCTCCTCAGGACTATCCTCCTCCCCCCTGGTGGGGATAGGCCTGACAGGGACTGCATTTTGATGGTTGAGGATAACTCATCCTTCACTAAACACAAAATTTTGTGACAAGCTGTAGTAGATTCGTCTCTTACTAAGCTATCTACAGAGCTGCGGCACGTTTTTTTCCCATGCAGAGCTTAACCTGGCCACACACACACACACACACACACACTTTCTCTTGGGACCTGCCGCCTCCACCTTATCCTGAGCTTTAACCTATGTAAAGTGAGGAGACAAAGGCATAAAACATCAGGGCTGATCCAGTACATACACACCTCTGTGTGGTACAACATACAAATAAGAGAAAGTGCTACTGAAGCGGAGACTAGTCTATCTAGCCCATAGCTCAGAATAGACCTGGTCCCCTGCTTACCCGAGAGGAGCTGGTGCCTGCAGCCATTGGTTCCGGAGCGCATGCTGGACCCTCCATGCCGCTTGTCCCCTTTGTCTACTTGCAGTCTTGCTGTGTGACACTGACCCACCAGCAGCCCCACTCCCGCCATCTGCGCAGTTTAAATGAGGCTAGCCACACCTAATCGGCACCTGCAAAGAACATCACTCGGCCGGCACAAGTTGCCTATGCAATTTCCGGTCGCCAGCGTGGAATGCAAGGTCCCGCCCCTTCCAGCGAAAATGACACGCCTGAGCCGACTCCCCAGACCCGATGGAAAGAGCAGCTGGCAATTTGCCATCGCAGTCCTGCCTCTCCCTGAGGCTTGAAGCCGGCTGAGTCACAGCCCCTCTCCCTTCCCCAGGGAGGGATTGTGGGGGCAAATAAGGTACTGTGTGATCCAGGACCCCTCCGGTCAACCTCTGAGACTTGGGGCTTCCTTAAGGCTTCTGACGTGCGACCTATCCTTCCGGAGGAAACAAATACTGAGGTATGGGGCCTTAAGGACTGCCTTTTATTTAAAATTGGGGATGCGTTTCCTGTCCGGAGGGGAGGAGCCCAAGGTCTCAGAGGCTGTCCTGGAAGAAGACTTGAGGAAAAAAAAAAGTTAAAATCTGTCAGGTTTTAGGTCAGCCGCTGACCCCATTAGAGATATTTTCTGTCTCTTTCCATCTTTGCCAGAGATGGGACAGCTGTCAACGGAGTCTACTTTGGACAGATTTTCCATCACTTCCTGTCCTGACAGAAGTGAGGGAATCTCTCACCGTATGGACACAGAAAGCACTAAAAACTAAGACAGACTTCCACACTTAAAGGAGGAAGTAAACCCAGATGGGGTTTACTTCCTCTATATTCCCCTGCAAAGTAGATGCATAATGGGCTAGTATGCATTGCATACTAGCCCATTATGTGCCCACTTACCTGCAATGTCCAGCGCTGTCCCCTCTGCTGGCAGCGTCCATCTTCAGCCCCTCTTCCTTCCGGAGCCGCGACTCCAGCTCTGACTGGCATACGGACGGGAGCCGCCAGTCACAGTACGATCACATTGAAGAAGTAGGATTTTTTGACTTACCGTAAAATCCTTTCCTCCGAGTTCATTGACGGACGCAGCCTCATTTTCTTGACATGTGGGGTTTATGCCCCTTTCACTAGGAGTGGACTAGGCAGAATGTAGTTCAGCTAAAAGCAGACACAGCCCCTCCCAGGGGGCAGTTCTCACTTGGCAGAACCCCTCCCGCCCTGCTCAGCAACTCAGGTTTGTAACAAGCAGTACAAACCCAACAAAAGAGGGGTGGGTGCTGCGTCCTTCAATGAACTCAAAAAAGCATTTTACAGTAAGTCAAAAAATCCTATTTTCTCATTCGTTCATTGACGGACGCAGCCTCATATTGTTGACATGTGGGGATGTCCCAAAGCAGTGTCACAAGGGGTGGGCAACAACAACAGTACCCAACAGAATAGTTCTCTGGGAGGTGCCAGACGCGCCTCACACCACCGCCTGCAAAACTTTGCAGCCAAAAGCAGCATCTGAGGATGCTGCAACATCAACTCTGTAAAATTTTGAAAAAGTGTGCACCGAGGTTCAAGTGGCCGCCTTGCACACTTGAGAAACAGAGACCTGATGTCGGAAAGCCCAGGAAGTACTAATTGCCCGGGTAGAGTGAGCCGTGACCGGAAAGGGGGGCTCCTGGCCCCGAGCAGCATACGCACAGGTCACCGTCTGTCGTATCTAATGGGAAATAGTGGCCGACGAGGCCACCATAGCCTTGCACGGACCATCCACCGCGACATAGCGCATCCGACCTCCGAAAAGAGGCCGTGGCCGCCAGATACACCCGCAGGGCCCTAACCACATCCAGGGAGTGCAAGGCAACCTCCTTAGGATGAGACGGGGCGCAGACACAGCGAAGGGAGGACAATGTCCTCATTGATGTGAAAAGAAGAGACCACCTTCGGAAGGAAGGAAGGAGAAGGACGCAAAACCGCCTGGTCACTATGCAGGACCAAGTAAGGGGACCTACAGGACAGAGCCACCAGCTCAGACACCCGCCTAGCGGATGTAATCGCCACCAGGAAAGCCACCTTCTGCGGAGAAATTTCCCTGATATTCTCGAAAAGCGGCTTCTGAAGCACTGAAAGCACCAGATTAAGGTCCTAAGGCGCCCGTACTTGAGGAGCTACATGGCGAACCCCCTGGACAAAGGTACGAATCAAGGAATGCTTCGCCAAAGGACGCTGAAAAAGAATTGCCAGGGCAGAAATCTGTCCCTTAAGCGTGCTCAATGCCAACTTGTGATCTAGGCCTTGCTGAAGGAAGGCCAGCACCCGAGCCACTAAGAACGGGGGTTCCCCCGCCTCGCACCAGGTGCGGTGATGGCTCTTACGCAAAGTGGCCTTACGCGCCTTGAGCATAGTGGGAATCACAGACTCAGAGTCCCCTATCTTTTAGCACCTGGGACTCAATAGCCAGGCCGTTAAAGCCAGTGAGGGTAAAGCAGGGTGCAGGATGGGTCTATGTGATAGTAGGTCCTCGCGAAGCGGGAGCCGCCAGGGATCATCAACCACCATCCGCACCACGCCGGCGTACCAAGGTCAATCCGTATCTACCAGAATGGTAGGGATCCCCTCTGCCTCTATCCTGTGCAGTAGGCGCAGGAGCAGCGGAAGGGGAGGGAAGGCATAGAGCAGTCGATACCGAGACCAAGGAGCCACGAGGGCATCCGCCTGGTCTGCCAATGGATCCTTTGTTCTGCTCACGAAGGCCTTCATCTTCCGATTGAGCTGGGACACCAGTAGGTCCACGTATGGCGTGCCCCACTTTTGGCAAATCTGGCGGAACACCTCTGGGTGCAGGGGCCACTCTCCCTGATCCAGCCTCTGGCAACTGCGGTAGTCCGCCTGCCAATTTTCAACGCCCGGAATGTGAACGGCGGAGATGGCCGGCATGTGAAGCTCTGCCCACCTCAGAATGTGGGCTACTTCTGATGCCACTGCTGCACTCCTCGTTCCGCCTTGATGATTCACGTAAGCCACCGCTGTGACATTGTCTGACTGGACCCGAACAGGCCGACCGTGCAACCTCCCCGACCAGTGGGAGAGACCAAGTCTGATCTCTCCAAGTTCCAGCACATTGATCGGGAAGATGGGACTCCTCTGGGGACCAGCGACCATGGGTCAACAACAGCCCAGGACCCCCCCAGGACCCCCCCAGCCGGATAGGCTGGCATCTGTCGTGACCACCATCCATTCCACGGGTAGAAACGACTTCCCCAGCCCCAAGGCCGGGGCCCGCAGCCACCAGGCAAGGCAACCTGATCACCCGATCCAGGGATAACGGAGACTTGTCCCACCGCAGCAGAAATGCCGGCTGCAGGGACTGGGTGAGACTCTGGGCATAGGGCACCGCCTTGAAGGTGGAGACCATCAGCCCCAACACCCTCATGCAAAATCAGAGGACCACCGTTGGGACAGCAGGACCCATACCGCAACTTGGAGCGTCAACACCTTGGCGGCAGGGAGAAACACCTTTGCCCGTTCCGTGTCCAGGACAAAGCCCAGATATTCCAACCGGCGCGATGGAGTCAGTACCGAATTAGGAAGGTTGATCACCCAGCCGAAGTCCCGCAGGAAACCGAGGGTGAGGGCCACACTGTCCCTCAAGGCTGAGGCCGACTCCGCCCGCAGGAGGTGGTCGTCCAGATATGCCACCACTGCTATGCCCCTCTGCTGCAGCAGCGCCAGCACTGGGGCTAGGAGCTTGGTGAATACCCGAAGAGCTGAGGCCAGACCGAACGGAAGGGCCACAAACTGATAGTGGAGATCCCCTACCGCAAAGAGCAGAAAGCGCTGGTTGCGCGCACATATGGGCATGTGCAGATACGCGTCCTTGATGTCCAAGGAGGCCAAGAAGTCTCCCTGACGAAGCGCCGCCACCACAGAGTGGACAGATTCCATTCTGAATTTCCACACCCTCACAAAGAGGTTGAGAGCCTTTAGGTCCAAGACAGGCTTGACCCCATCCTTTTTCAGAACCACAAAAAGATTTGAATAAAAACCGCGGAAGCGTTCCGCAGAGGGGACCAGAACAACCACTCCCTGATGGAACAGGACTTGCGTGGCCCCAAACAGGGCCTGCCGTCACCCCAAGGTGAAGCCCCAGATTGGAGGCAAAGAACCTGTCGAGGGGCCGGGTACGGAACTCTATCTTGTACCCGGACGAAACCACCTTGCGCACCCAGATATCCGAGATGCGAGAGGTCCACCGGTCAGCGAACCGCAAGAGCCATCCCCCCACCCGAACGGGCGGGGGTGACCCATCATGCGGAGGAGGACTTCTCGGCCTTACTTTGCCAGGGACGCTTTTGGCCCCACGCGGAGGCCTTAGCGGGCTGAGAGACCTTGTAAGAGGCGAGTGGCGCAGGAAAAAACCTCTTGAGAAGGAAAGGCCCGCCCTACGCTGGGGCTCCTTACCCCTTCTAGGCTCCAGGAGGAACGTACTCTTCCTCCCAGTGTAATCCTTGATGATCTCATCCAGGGAAGCCCCGAAAAAACGACCACCCTCAAACGGCAGGTCCGTGAGCCCCTTCTTTGACGCCTGGTCCCCTGACCAACATCTAAGCCACAGCAGACGTCTAATGACTGCAAACATGGACAGTTTCGACAGCATGGGAGCCATGTCGAGGGCCGCATCACAGGCCTATGCGACCCAAAAGCGTAAGGCACCCCCGTGTCGCAGCCGGGCCCAGCTTCAGTGTCTCACGGACCGCTGAGACCAAAAGGAGCCCACCAGAGCCCATTCACGAGCTGCGGTGGCCCCCCGAGGGCTCATCCTCATCAGAGGGGTCCCCAAGCTCGCCCTCCGACAATTCCAGGGGGGTCCGCGACACAGCGGAGCCCCCCCTCAGGCTCCGAGTCCTCACTAGAGGACGGGGAGGGGGTGGCCGTTTTCTCGTCCCCCCATGGTCACAGATCGGCTCCACCCGGAAGAAGAATTCTTCCAGGATGACCGTCAATTTGTCCAGCGGAACCACAGGTCCCAGCGCTCCCTGATCCCAGCCGGAGACTCCTGGCTGGGAAGCACCTGCTTCAGCCGCCATTGCACCGCACCCCGGAAGACACCCACTGGCCAGACCAGACCGCGCGTCCCACACCACCCCTCAAGTTGCTGCACTAGGGCCCCAGAAGCTCCCAGGAGGACTCACCACACCGGCGTAGGGTGCTGCTGCTAGCGCTGCCTATGACCACCCTGCTGCTGATCTGCATCCCCCATATGTAGGATGGCTCTTCCGGCGCCAAGAGATCCAGGACCGCCCCTCCAGCCAGCAAACCTGAGGCCAGGACGTGGCAGACCATGCAAAGATGGCCGCCGTGTGCACTAGAGGCCAAAACAAGCGGCTAGCTACAGCAAAATGGCGGCCGGCTACAAGAAAATGGCAGCTGAGATCCACATGCAGGGGCTACAGGAAAATGGCAGCCCGATACCCACAGCCGCAGCCCACCTAGGGGAAGCGCAGCCAGGCAGGGGGGGGGGGGGGGGGGCAA